>PVIA01003191.1:56007-178151 GCA_004024845.1 Tonatia bakeri | reverse complement strand
ATATATGCATATGAGCAAACTCAAAATACGAATAAAAAATCTTAACCTTCCCAAGATCCACTTTCCTTTTATCTATAATTACTAGAGTATTTTACAGTCAACAGAGATTTTTCCTTCATACCAATACTTATAATCATAAATTTGATATATGTAATTTTAATAGTAAATAAATGGGGACAGCAATAAAATATGGTGGGTATTCTTAAACTCAAACTTGAAATTAGTGCTATTAGTTTTTATTATCTAAAATTTAAATAAAAGAATAAATGAGTTTTTCATTCAACTTCAATGTCATGAATTTCATATATATAGATTTCAATTTTATTTTCAGGTGACATTTTAATGAAACATATAAGTGAATTAGAGAAAAATATTAGTCATTAATACCTGAAACTTATTTGTAAAGTTTTTTGGAGAGGGAGCTCAATAAAGGGGTTGATATGCTGATCACTTTCTGAATAATATTCTGTGAAAGCATCCTTGGGTGATTCCAGGCAAAGGAGCTTCTGATATACACGTATTTCAGATACTTCTCTCTACCAGGCACTGTGACCATAGAGGGAAAAATGCATGTAGCATAGGTAATAGCAGAATGAAATTGGATCTCATGAAGTAGTACAGTTATTTTAGATCCCTTCTATACAATATTAAGCAATATGACTGTATAGCAGTCCTTCTACATCAAGTTTCATTGAAATCAATGGCGCAGACATCTCATTCATTTTCACTTATCATTATGCATTTCAGTTGAAATGTAAATACTCCATGTAACTAATTTTACTGCATAGTAAAATGTTTTAATACTGCATTGAAAATTCAAATGTGTTTAACAATTTATTTTTAAAATACTCTAACTCAATAAGGTACAGAAACCAGCAAGTTTTTAGGTGACATGATTTGAGGCAGCCATTGCATGCTACCATTTAAAACTAATAAAATATGCAGCATAGAAAGTACATTAAGTAAATCATACAGTTTTTACATAGTGCTAATGATTCAGCCTGAACATGCTGTGAGAGTTCGGTCATTAAAACATTCTTTACTAGATGCCAAGAAGTGGACGCCACCCTGCTGGATCTCTGATGCTTGGCAGAAGCAGCTTCCAAGCACAGTGAGAAATTAAAAGCTTTGCAGATTGGATTACTAAAACACATAATGGTCGAATGAACTTCAAATGCACCTATTTTGTAAATTCTGTTTTCTTGGCTATAAAACAAAGAAAAGTAAAATTCTTTAGCTAGTAGGTCCTTAAGAAATCATTTCTTTCAAATTCACACATATAATACCACAATTCATATTATATCTGTTTGTTTTGAGTCTTTTCCATAAAGTCAGTTAATAGCAATAATAACATTTTTTATTATAGTCATGTGGTGCTTAACCACATCTGGTCAACGGCAGACCACATACACAACAGTGGTCCCTTTAGATTATAATGCAGCTGAATTTCCTGTAAGAAATGAAAGGACATGTGGTTCAAGTGGATTTCTTTTTCTCTTACAGGAGCTATATCTCTGGGGCTTGGCAACAGATTCCTTCTCACTCACAGCACTTCAATTTTGAATCCCAGTGAGTCATCCATGGACCTATTTCAACTGGGACCTTGTCCTCCCCAATGCCTTGTACTCAGAGTGCTACACCCTCCCAGATCTAATATGATGGTCTGAAGAGTACTTTGCTGTAAATTCTTCGTTGGAGACCTAAGGTCCTGTACAGGTCACAGGTCCACATGAGCTACCTGAGCAAGAATTAAGTACCATCAACACTTCAAGTAAAAGCTTTCTGTGGTAGTGTAGAGCCAACCTGTCACTGTACTTCAGGTATAATGTCTGGTTATAGTGATAAGCATAGCTAAGTTTTATTTTCCATCAATACAATGCCAGCAAGAACCCTTTGTACTAGACAGGGTCAACAGAACCAAAAACAAATTTCCAAAGTCAAAGTGTTAAGTTTCAGTCCTACACCCTCCCTATGTTAAACACCTCCTTTTTTGTCAATGAATACCACAGAGTTTCCTGATCTGACCACTGCTTCACCATGCAACCATGAAAACCACATTACCATGACAATCCCCTCCATTCCTTCATCTCTCCATCTTGAGTCGTCATTCCTACTGATCCTCAAGCCACCTTTCACTTTTTCGTGACAGTCACTATTATGGTGATTTACACCCCTGCCAGCCAGTTTCTCCCTGACATTTCTAATCAGTCCAGCCTATGTCTGTCCGTGGAGCAGCATTAATGGCTTTGATGTTCTATATCTGACCCTGTCAGAAGGCAGCAGGGGCAGGGTTTGTGTGACGATGTTTAAGATGTATACTGTATTGTACAGTAATGGCCTAAGCCTTCACATTCACTCCCCACTCACTCATCGATTCACCCAGAGCAACTTACAGTCCTGCAAGCTCCATTCACGGTAGGTACCCTATGCAGGTATATCATTTTATCTTTTATACCATATACTTACTGTACCTTTTCTAGGTTTTGATATGTTATATACAAAATACCATTGTGTTACAGCTGCCCACAGTGTTGAGTACAGGAACGTGCTGTACAGGTTGTAGCCTAAGAGCAAAGGGCTACACCATATAGCCCAGGTGTGTAGTACATTGTATCACGTGGGTTTGTGTTAAGTGCACTCTGTGATGTTCTCACAATGATGAAATCGCAAGCAATGCATTTCAAAGACTATATCTCTGACACAAAGATGGAATGACTGTATTTTATTGTTTTGTTCAAAGCCATTTAGGAGTTTTCACTTACATATATAGTTGTAACACAAAAGAGAGAGATAAAAAGGGACCAAAAAGGTATCATTGTCCTACAATTACAAATAGGTTAGACAGCTCTAGTAACTTGATTATTACTTTATCAATAATTATAATCATTATCCTTGTGAATCTTACATGATCATATATTTTATCATGTTTTGGGAGGTAAGTCATTGTTAAAAACTCAAACTGATATCATTGTTTAATTCTAGTAAATGTCTGGGATGTAAGAATTGTAAGTTAGAAAAAGCAACCTACACAGTCAGAGCTGCCTTGGTTTACCTACAAAATTTGGGGACCATTATTATACATTGGCAAGGTGATAGCAGAGTGCCCTCTGGTGTGAGTTCTGGGAAGCCCTCATTTGGACTTGGGTCTCTGCGTACCTCTAAGGAGCACTAATCCATCTTCCATCAACCCTCACCAACTCAGTCCTAGTCCAGCAAAAAATGCTAATAGAAAATAGCACTTACTGTGTGATTACTAAGTACTCTACTGTGTTCTTTAGTTGTACTACAACACTTACTCTTACAATAACTCTACAGAGACTATTTTCAAACTTTTACACATAAGGAAATTGAGATGTAGAGAGAGTAAGTTATTCCACCCAGATTAGCCAGTTTTGAAGATGCATTATAGAAATTAAAACCCAAAGTCTGTATGATGTCAGAATCTTGACCTTGAACCAGTTTTTCCCTTCTGTCTAATGAATTCTAAACATTAATATTAATGTCTAAACATGTTTTCAAAGGTGAAATAATCATTTTGAATCTTTGGACTTTACAATTAATTTGGGGCTTTTCAAAAAATACAAATTAATAGACTAGGCCAATTAAACCCAGTGATGTACCAATAACTCTGTGAAATGTTTCAAAAATAAATTATTTAACTTTGGTAGGATTCCTAAAGTGTAATGTGTATTAAAAAAAATTTTAAAATAACCTCTAGAAGTCATTTGAAAATCAAACTACTTTAAATTTGTTACATGTACAGAGGTCGTTCACCCCCAAAAGTCAAACTATCATATAAATAAAAAACATAGTTAAATTCATTTTTCTTTCTATTTTTTTGCTTCAAAGTTTGCACCAGACTATATTTATTGCCAAAATTAAACTTGAGATATTACAATGGTAATAAAAATGTCATGTAGGATTTGCTTATGTACTTTTAAATGATATTAAAAATGAGTTGTAAACTGGATGCATACAAGAAAAATGTGTATGGCTATTGATCTTCCTTAAATAAGAAGTTTTTGCTGCTGCTGTGGGAGGCTCACCACAGGGACATGGGCACTCCCTGACGTCTGCAAACTGAAAGATGAAGTGGTCTAGTTGTAGACAATTAGAGAGTTCAGATATTAAATGTTTTTTCATCTTAGACTTTTATAGAATAATATTGCAAAGGTCACTATAAATGATTAATCAAATCTTTGACCTTGAAACATGGGTCAAATTTACATGAGAACAGATGGAATTGAATATGTATCTGAGGACTTCACCCAATATGGTGAAATATTACAGACTGCAATGCCTAAATCTATGCTTTCCTTGAGTGTTATAGTATTACAAAAAAAAAAAAATGACAACATTTCAGTTTTCCATTACTTTATACCTGTGTGGATATAACCCATGATCTCTTGGTCAACCTCAAATAGGTGATAGTGGATATGAAACAAGACTTCCAGAAAAATTTTACCTTGATGGAGATGAAGAAAAATGTTTCTATATGGTCAGTCATTCCTAGATTTATTTTATCAGTTCACTGTATGAAGTCACTATGATGATGACTTCATCATAATATATCCCTATATAAAATTATCATTTTAAGAATCAGCAACAGATAAATGTTTTTTACAAAAATAATCAGTATGGATAGTTTTAAATGGAGAAGAAACATGTGCTCCCAGCAAGTAGTGTGAATCCTAAACAATTTTCGTGTGAGTAACACCAAGCTGCAACACAGAAGGCCTGAATGTAGTCAGTGGTTTCAGATTTAACATCTCCTTTATACAGAGGAACAAAATTTTTGCACAGGAACTACTTATTTTTTAGAATAAATATGTTTAAATAAATCTTACTATTTTAAGTACATCTTACTTTTTTAAAATCAGGAAATGCAGTATCTGCAACTGTACATAGATCCCTCCCCTGAAGAGCAGCACCCACTTGAGAGGCTGCATACAGCTCTCGTAGACCTTTACAGGGTTACTGAGAAAAGCCTCAGCACTTCCTTGCATTCATGCCTCCAGGACGTGCGCTAATTTGGCTGTCATCACACATATTTTCCCACTTATCAGAGTGCCATTCCGTGCAAATCTGGACTAGCAATGCCCACTCTCTAGGCCTTAGTCTCCTGTATCCATATACATGACTCAGGAAAAGTTCCCATACCTCTGAGTCACCTTTCTCCTCTAGATGGTAAAAGGATTGTTATGGGACAAATTATGAAGCTACATGGGCATTAAGTTGTCAGCGGGCACAGACTACTTACCATTGCTCAAAATATTCAAACTATTGACTTAATTTAGCCTTTTGTATTCATTTGTGGATAGGGATTATATTTAAAAGAGATATAAAGATAAACAGCATGTGACATAAAAAATAGACTCCCTACTCAGTCAAATATGAAAGTAACTTTTAGTCTTTTATTAAGCAGATAAACCAAGGGAATGTTTTGATGAAAAAAGTGAAATAAAAACCAACCAAGCATTTGCCAATTTTACATACAGGCCAAATGATAGGAAAGTATGCTTTTCTACCATTGTGTTACAAATCTTCTGGTGTGAAATTCAGAAAAATCTCTTCAGCTGATGGCCACGCTTATTAGCTGATGTATTAAATCAGAATAATTCAAGACATGCTAGATAAGTGTTTCTCAAATCCTGTGTATAAATTTTTTACAGCAAAAAAACACTTGGAATATTAAGTTATAAAAGATATTTGTGATTACTTTTCTATGCCTAAGAAATAGCATCACTGTGAGTACAACAGTTTATAATTTAACAATCACCTCTCATGTCCCCCTGCCAATGCCTGTGTTATGATTGAGAGCCCAACTCAGAAACTGCTATCCTAGAGAACATTATCTGATAGTTCTTATTGTGGTATCTCTCGAGAATTAGTCATCTATTCTGTAGCCCATAAATTATCAGACATAAGAAACAAATGGAAATTTTGGTATGTTCCATAAATATAAGCTCAGGCCAAAAATCTAAAAGAATGTTTCAGAAAATTATGGCCCTTAACTTGTATAATTGAGATTTGGAAAGAGAATAAAGCAAAACAAATAAATAAGCATGGTGACAAATATTTAAATGAACTCAATGGAGGAATCCTTTCACATGTATACATATATCTAAACATAACACTGAACATCTTAAATATTTTAAGTTTTGTTTGTCAATTATACCTCAATATAGCTATAAAATAAAATTATGGCTCTTATGATGCAATATTATTAATATCCGCAAGGTTCTTTCCGAACATCCTTAATGTATACTTGCCAGAATAATTAAAGATATGAAATTCTCCATTATTCTGTTTTAAGAAATGAAGAAAATATATTTTCAAATTAATTTCATTTGTAAACTCATGCTATTGACCATCTTTACAATTTTACATAAAATAGGCCTATTTTTATTTTTTAAGTTTATTGAGGAATAATTAAAAAATATAATATGCATCTAAAGTATATATGATTTAATATATATTATAGGTAGAGAGATAGACATATATACACACACATATACAGACATATGACTTTTAGAATAATTACCAAGATTAGAATAATTAATAAATCCATCACTTCACAGCGTTAACATAGGTAAATTTTGTATGTGATGAGAATCCTTATGATCTACTCAGAGATTAATAGGGCAGAAATTTTCTGTTATAAGAAGTATAAGTAGTGAATATCTAAAGTATAACATGGTGACTATTATTACTAATACAATATAGTATACTTGAACTAAGCCTATTTTAAGCATTAAATTATTTAAGATAGTCTGAGATTCTCTTATTTAGATTCTGCATTAGTCAGATTTTCAAATATTCTTGAGTAAGCAGTTGTTACTGGCTTTCTTATTATACACAGTTCATACCACGATGTCAAATTTTTACTCTTGATAATAATCATTTTCACAACATAAAAATGATATAAGAATTACAGCTGTAAATTCAAATGTATGTTTCATTAATGATATATCCTCTAAGAATCTTAGATTGGGTTTAAAAGTAAAAAATACAATCATTGTACTGTTTTATCTACAAACAATTGCTCTCACCCATTTTATCATGAAATAGGTCTGTTGCTTCACAGAAATAACAACATTATTGCATACATTAGATTTCAGAATTAAATCTCAGAATAGAAATACATACACCAAAGAGGTCTTTCTAAAAATTATCTCCAAAATATTATGCAATTTAATTGATACTAATGACAACTGTGAAATAGATATTAAAATTCCCTGACACAGAAAAGACCTAGGATTTGTTAAAAAAAAAAGTCAAATTCTAAATTCCTGTGCAGATTAAGAAAATGGAGATAACCAGATTGAAGCCAAACCTGAATCACTCCACAGTAATGCTATTTGGACTACATTGTATTCCTCTCCTGATACAAACATAAATCATATAAGAATCCTATGCTCAATCATATTTTGCTACTTCTTTACAGGAAGAATATGCTTGTCCCTAGAAGGTATCATCTACTGTTTGTGGTTCAGATATATCTGGGCATAAGCTTCAAATTGGTGGCATGTGAAAGTCTGTCTGTGTGTGTCTTTACTAGATAAGCCATCCTGTCCATGAGAAGAAGTCTGGGTGTTCCAAGTTTGACTTGAAGCTACAAAAAGGTCTTTGTTATTTGGTGGGTAGTGATTCTGACTTCAGGGGTGTTGCAGTTATTCAAAACCATTTTCATTCTTACTCCCTGTCCCATATTCAAATTCCAGGGACAAAGTTGTTGGTAAAAATGAAACAATTGCTTTCCGTAACGTATACACAGTACTACTGCATGAACCTTGTTCTGGCATGTATAAATGAAAGACAGAACCTTGTTCGATAGTGAGATAAACCAGAATGTGACTTGGCCTTTTTGAGAGACCAGACTGCCATGAGAGGACTGACCATGACCAGTATAAGAGTTCCTCTAATTCACCTGGTAAAACAGTACCAGTAGCAGCAGCTCTTGTTGTACCTAAGGACCAGTGGTGACCACAAATCAGAGAACGCCACCTGCACCAGAGAAACTCCAGAAGGAGCTTAATGGCTCCTAGGGAAACTGGCTATAGTAAGGAAATACATGTCAATCTTTTCTGAGGACTTTCAGAAATATTTATTATGAGAGATGAGAGGAAATGCAGTTATTAATTTACTGTATTAACTTGTCCCCATTTTTATCTACAGTCCAGTAAATTCTGGTAATATTAGGCCTGACTCATCTTGTAGCTATTTATGCAAAGCCCTCTTTCCCACATTAACCTGCTTTCTAATTGACTACTCACTTCAACTCCAGAAAACATATATTAGGTCAATTTTAAATCCCCTGAGGAACTTCCAAAGCCACCACCCAGTGAGTGATAGAAGGATTTTGTTCCTTCAAAATGGCTGCTTACAGAAATTCTACATTAACAGCAGCATTGTCCTTCAGGAAACATCCTTAAAAACTGCATCAGAATGTTCTCTTCTCTAATCACATTTAATGTTGTATAAAAACATCATTTAGAATAATATAAATAAGTCCATTCTTACATCCCATGTTCAATATTGTTTGCCAGTGCAGTGTGATAACAAAAGAAAAGCACATTAAAGACAAAATAATTATAAAAAAGGAGTAAATTGGTTATTATTTTCAAATGATAGAAACATCTATACAGAGAAGCAACAGATTTTTTCTCTTTTTATACTTACCCAAGGACATTTTTTCCTTGCTTTTAGAGAGAGAGTAAGGAAGAAAGAAAAACATCACTATGAGGGAGAACATCAATTGGTTGCCTCTCATATGTGCTGGGACCAGGAATCATACACGCCCAGACCAGGGATCAGACTTGCAACCTAGGTATGTGTCTTGTCTGGGAATCGAACCCAAAACTCTTTGGTTACAGGATAACACTTCAACCAATCGAACCACACTGGCCAGAGTGAGAAGCAAAAGATTTTGAAAATTATTAGATAAAATAAATTTAAGCAAGTGCTAAATAATGATTAATATACAAAATTTAATTACATTCCCATGTACCAGCAAAGATTAGAAAAAATTATAAAAAACATTTAAAATGGTAACAAAATATTATAAAAACCCACAAGAATATAAACAAAACATAGAAGATCTACACCCAGACAATCATGAAATGTTACTGAAGGTCAATAAAGAAGAATTAAATTAATAAAGACACATTTCACGGGCTCAGGTAGAAAGACTACAACATTGAGATATCAATTCTCCCTAAATAGATGAATTATCTCCAAATAAATGTTTGCATTCATTGAGATTTTAATCAGAATTGTAACAGAGTTTTAATAATATTTTAATAATTTCTTCTAAAATGTATGTGGAAGAGCAAAACACTATTCCTGAAGAAGAAAATAGAAGATTTACTTTCCTTACTATACGTAATAATGATTATAAAATGATAGTAAATAAAATATATGGTATTGGTGTGTGGTAGACTAACTGACGAATGAGACAGAACAGAATAATTAATGGAATCATATTTTTGTATGTGGAAGAAAAAAGGGGTTCTGTGGGAAGTAGCCTCACAGGGTGAACTGATCATAAATTCCTAACTGGGCAGGTCATGGTGAGTAGTCATGCCCCAGACATACAGCTTTTTAGGAAAAGATTTATCATTGTCTTAAGCAAGCTCTGTTCGCTGTTTTTGTTTTTGTACTTCTAATGAACACCTTTTAAATAAGTCCTAACCACCCTCAAGAGAACATGTAATATTGTTAACTACCTTATAATGCAATCCCTAACTGGCCTTGCTTTCTCCCTCTATTTAATATGATCTTTAAAGTTTCACCTTCACATGTTATGGTACATTGATTAACGGCCTCAAATTTCTCCCTTCGTTGTTTGCATTCCCTTTATCATGTGACTTTACTATTTCTCTTATCAAAAGCTGGAATTTATGTACAGTAAGAAAAAAGCATAGTTAAATTTTATAAACATAATATTCAGTAAAAAATGAAAATTCCAAAAGATTATAATGTATTTGAAATTATTTTACTGAAGTATATATTCTGAGACAGAAATTAATGTGCATGATGTTTAATTAATAACAAATAACCTGGAGGAAACCCTTTCAGGAAGTGAAAGAAAAACAGAATTGTTCATAGAGAGAAGTTGATCTGTAATGCAGGCCCAATGACTGTATCTCTGATAGATGCAGAATGGCTCTTAGGGAATTTCTGAGAGGCCAAGAGGGACTTTATGCTCTAGCACCAAACACTTTTGGATATCACTGCATGTGGGCCAGCCCTGAAGGTTGTATTCTCTTGAAGCGATCTGTGACACTCTGCTAGTATAAGATTATCCACTGACAACACTCTCAGTATTTGGGGGAACATACTCTTCACTGAGCAAGTGAGGCTGAGGGGTTGGATTGAACATCGCAATGCCCACCGGTTTGTGACCAAGTTTTATCTTTTTTCCCACCTTCTATTTACATCAAAGTAAAAGCTCATGATATTCAAGATTAAAAAAAAAAAAAACCTAAAATGAACATTTACACTTACTACCCATTTTTCTTTTCTTTTCTTTTTTGTTAAATTCGTGTTGGCAGATTAAGTCCTTTTGTACCAGCTCAGCAATCCATATAAAATAAATTTTTAAAGATATTTTATCTATCATTTACATTCTCTGAATTGGGAGGGACATTGAATTGCACCATATTTTCAATGCCAGTAGATCTTCCTCCTTATGGGGGCAGAATATAGTAACCCCCGAAATCTTCAGGGTGGGATGCACATAGTGACTTTGTTCTTCAGAGTTTAGCATGAAAAGGAGAAGAAAAATAACTCAATAGAGGGAAAACCTCAATACAGGGACAAACACTACATGAGCCGAGTTAGTGATTGAGGATAATAACACCATTCCTAAGACATTTAATACTATATACCCTCGATATTGTGGAGAGAAAGGCACTTTACCTGTGATGTCTCTCTTTCAACTAAAACCAATAAACTCAAAGTAATCATGAGGAAAATATCATACACGCCTATATTCAAGATAATGTAAAAAAAAACCTGCCAAGTACTCCTCATAAAATGTCAAGGTTATCAAAAATATAGTCTGGGAAACAATCTAGAATAACCTAGACATGCTGGCTAAGTGTAATAGGGTATATCCAGGATGAATTTCTGGAACGGAAAAAGGTAAAAAGTATGGACATCAGGCCCTGGCTGGGTAGTTCAGTGGCTTGGAGTGATGTCCCAATATGTCAAGATTGTGGGTTTAATCCCCAGGCAGGGCACATATATGTCAGCCAGTGAATGCATAAATAAATGGAACAACAAATCAATGTTTCATTCTCTCTCTGTCTCCTTTTTCTCCCCACTTCTTCCCTCTCTCTCAAACCAATAAATTAAAAACATGAGATTAGAATATATACTTTAGTTAATAATAATGTATCAGCACTGGCACATTGGTTGTGACAAACATACCAAGTGGTATTAGCAAGAGAGAGAAGTAGAATTGGGATATACAGGACTCTCTGGAATATTCCTGCAAAGTTTCTGTATCTAAAAATTTTACTTAAAAAATAAATACATGAAACCTATTCGGTTGTGGAATTAGTCAAAATGATTACTTGACTAAAAATACATGAATCTTTTACATGATTGTAACACTAACAGTTTTATTTAAATGATTTAAATGAGTACACTTTTCCACACATCATGCTATAATTATACTTACAGAGTTAAAGTTATACTAGCAGCTCTCCCCTTTGATTCAGATCAAAAAGTCACATTCAAATTCTTACATTATTATTTATTATATTTGGTAGATTAAGTTAACCTTACTCTTCCTGACAGCAAATTTTTGAATTTAGTTAGCCTCCCCAAACCTTTGGAAGAACTTTTAACTTACATTTACTTCTTTGCAGTAAGTCCAAAGAATCAAATTATATACAAAATTTAAACCCAAAACAAATTTAAAATGTATTTAAAGATATTACTGGCCAGTAAAAAATATTAAACAATCATGTTTCATTTGAGTATACCACTCCAATTAAGTCTGATATATATAATTTTTAAAGTGCTTCCAGTGCCAGGGATTGTGACAGACACTGCAAATAATTTAAAATTAACATAAAAAAAGATATTTACTTTTACTCTTTTGGGAGACTTCAAACTCAACTTAAAATAACTTGAGCTAGTTAATTCAGTTGCTGGTTCTTGTGATCACAGGAACTGACACAAAGCTTTTTAGACCATGTGTTCAACAAAGGCACCATATTGACACATTTCCCACATGCAGCAGTGAAGAGTGTCACTCAGAAGATTTGCAGTCCATTGAGTAAATATTAATATCAATCTACTTTAGAAAGTTGATATAGCAACTTCTAAATACATAACATTTAACAAGATACTCTAGACTTTCATGAAAACTGTGATAATATTTGTTCCATTAAGAAGTTTATAACCACCCTGAGAAATAAGTATGAAGATAGGATAGAGTTGAAAAACAGAAATCTCTTCTGGGACAGAACACAAAATCCTACAATATTTAATATATGTAAATTAAGTCATTCCCACACTGAGGATATTGTAAGGGAAACAGAAGAAAGAAAAAGGAGGATATATGATTAAACAAAGACAAGGTAGGAATAAAGTTAACATTTGGCTAGAAGTCATATGTCAATCTTCAGAGGCAGCACACCAGGGGTTAAATGAAGGCTCACACATCAGGGACATGGATAAAAACTGATGAAAAAATATTAATTCAATTCTCCACATAGAGCAAATATCCCTAAAGGATAATATGTTCAGTGGGTGAATCAGGAAAGCAAACCAAAAAATAAACAAATGTACCCTGTAACAGCATGACTGATTTGTCCTCAAGTTGAGACTGTGTGTGAGGGAAAAACAAAACCAAAAACAACTTCCCTAACTATAGTCTTATAATCACAAGCATTTATGTCATGAAATCATACCAGTTATTGCCTTAGAAATGTGAAAACAAAAATTTAATCTAGTGCGGTTCCATACTGGTTTGCTGACAAAAATTTAGAGAAAACAAACGTAAATGTTCTTTTGAGGAAAACATTTTAAATAAAGACTGCAGCTTCTTCTGAATAAAATTGCAAAGAACAGCTCCATTCAACATAATGAAACCCATCAAGAATTGCATAATCATGTAAACCCGAAAAAAAAGTTAAGCTAAAGAATCAATTCTCAAACTACAGGTAATAGAATCATTAGATGAATAGATGAAATAAATGTATTTACATGTAAAGAAACAAAGGTCATTGAAGTTATTATGAATAATAAATCAACAAAATATTTTTGAAAAATTTAAATAATAGCACAAATTAAACTTTAAAAAATGAAAAAACAGGTTACTTATATTAAAATTTCAATGTTCTTAGTATTAAAATAGAAAATTTAAATACTACCAATATTAAAATGTTAAATTTTAATACTTCAAGTTAAATTGATTAGACATACTGCATAAAAATTAATGTAATGGAACATAGTTCCATAAAAATTATTCAGAAAGGTAAAAACATAAAAAATTAAAATAAACAGGGAGGATAAGTGATTAAGTCTAAACTCTGTCTGATCACATTTAGAGAAGGTGAGAATAAAAAGATTTGATGTAAGTCCCTTTTCACTGAGATCACAGTAAGTAATATTTTAGATTTTCTTTAGAATCTTTCCTCAGATTAAGAAAACTCAAAGAATAATAGTAGGATTAACAAAAAGAAAACCCACAGTTAAACATAGCCTGGTAAAATAGGAGAGCAAAAAGGGGGGGAAAAAGGTCTTAAAATCAAAGAGGAAGACCAGTTGAATGCAAAGGAATGGCAAATAGCTTATTTTCATAGAAAGAAAGAAGCCAGAAGACAATGAAAAAATATCTTCCAATTGATCTATGTATAATTGTTTGTAGCATGACTTGTTTTCTTCATTCTCTTTGTTTTTAATTAAAAGAAAATTTCATTTTAATGTGGTAAAAATGTTCCAGTGTTTCCTTTATGGTTTGTATTTTATGTTTTGTTTAAAAACAATCCTTCCTGGAACTTCCAGCCAAGGTGGAGGCTTAGGGAGATACAGTTTGTCTCCTTGCAAAAACAAAAGAAGGGCAACAACAAATTTAAAAACAAAAAATAACCAGAACTGCCAGAAAATCTACCTGTATAGAAATCTGACAACCCAGCAGTTAAAGAAGGGGTGGAGACTAGCAGCTGGGGCAGAGAGGACATGCAACAACACAGTGAGAGCAAAACCAGATGGGTAAGGCAGTAGCTGACAGATTGGGTGGTCCCACATTTGCATGTGGATAAACCGGGAGGAACAACTGGGGAGCAAGAGAGGCCTTGCTCACCAGGCTTGGGAAATAAAGCCTCAAAACCTCTAACTGGAAAAATCTATGGGGGTTGTGATGGTAGGAGAAACTTCTAGCTTCACATGAGAGTTCATTGGAGAGCTCCATAGGGACCTAGAATGTATGCAAACCCACTCACCCAGAATTCAGCACCAGAAGGACCCAATTTCCTTGTGGGTAGTAGGAGAAGTGACTGAAAGCCACCTGAGAACTAAACAAAGCAGCATTGTTCCTTCTTGGACCCTCACCCACACATAGCACCACAACACAGTGACAAGGCTTGCTTCATCCTGGTGAACAGCTAAGGCTCCTCATCTTACAATGTAACAGCTGCACTGAAATGAAAAAAATATTGCCCAAATTAAAGAACAGATCAAAACTCCAAAAACTAAGGAATGAAGAGATAGCTAACCTATCAGATGCAGAGTTCAAAACACTGGTGATCAGGATGCTCACAGAAAAGGTTCAGTATGGTTGCAGAATAGAGAAAAAAGTGAAGGCTATGAAAAGTGAAATAAAGAAAAATATATAGGGAATCAACAGTGAAGGGAAGGAAATAGGGACTCAAATCAACAGTTTGGAGCAGAAGGAAGAAATAAACATTCAACCAGAACTGAATGAAGAAATAAGAGTTCAAAAAAATGAAGAGACTTAGGAACCTCTGGGACAACTTTAAACGCTACAACATCCAAATCATAAGGGTGCCAGAAGGAGAAGAGAAAGAACAAGAAATTGTTCTTTGAAAAAATAATGAAGGAGAATATCCCCAATCTGGCAAAGGAAATCAACTTCCAGTAAGTCTAGGAAGCTTAGAGAGTCTCAAAGAAATTGGGCCCAAGGAAGCCCACACCAAGGCCCATCATAATGAAGTTACCCAAGATTAAAGGAGAGAATCTTAAAAGTAGCAAGAGAAAAAGAGATAGTTACCTACAAAGGAATTCCCATAAGACTGTCAGCTGATTTCTCAAAAGAAACCTTGCAGGCAAAAAGAGGCTGGAAAGAAGTATTCAAAGCCATGAAAGGCAAGGACCTACATCCAAGGTTACTCTACCCAGCAAAGCTACCATTTAGAATGGAAGGGCAGATAAAATGCTTCCCAGATAAGTTCAAGTTAAAGGAGTTCATCACCACCAAGCCCTTATTATATGTTAAAGGGACTTATCCAAGAAAAAGATAGATGATTGAAACTATGAACAGTAAAATGACAACAAATTCACAACTATCAACAACTGAACCTAACAAAAACAAACTAAGAAAACAACTAGAACACTAACAGAATCACAGAACTGGAGATCACATGGAGGGTTATCAGCAGGGAGGGAGATGGGGGACAATGGGGGAAAAGGTACATGGAATAAGAAGCATAAATGGCAGGTACAAAATAGACAGGGGGAGGTTAAGAATAGTATAGGACATGGAGAAGCCAAAGAACTTGTATGTACAACCCATGGACCTGAACTGAGAAGAATGCTGCTGGGGGGAGGTGGAGGGTGGAGGGAAATAAAGCAGAGAAAAAATAGGACAATTATAATAGCATAATCAATAAAATCTACTTTAAAAACTCTTTCCTCATCCCAAGTTCATGGAAAACATTATCCTGTATCTTCTTTTAAGTAAACAAATCCATTCAGAAATATATATATATATATATATATATATATATATATATATATATATTAATTAAAGTAGATTTTGTAACACACAACTGAGGAAGAATTCTATTTGGAATATAAAATTAACTTCTACAAATCAATAAGAAGACTACGTGATAGAAGATATGTGATAAAAGACATGAACAGATATTTCACATAGGGCTTCAACATTAGTAGTAATAATTATATTTAACCTAGGTTATATAAACATCGGTTAATTTTCTATACTTTAATGACACATGTGGTTTTTTTAGATATAACAAACCAGCAGAGAAAATACTTATGTTAATAAATGATGTCCAATCATTATAAGGTAATGCATAATTAGACATTTAGATAATATCTATAGGGATTTCAAAGAAAAAGAAAGCACAGTAAATTTGGAGAAATTGTCACATGCTATTAGAAGAAGAGATTTGCAATGGGAAATTCTTGACAGAAGAAAAAAATAAAGGAAGAAAAGAGGGAATAGAAGAAGGAAGGAATGAAGAAAGGAGTGAATAAATGTTTATATATATATACATTTAGGGCTGGCAAATGTGAGACCAATCTAAGCAAACTAACACGTAGCTCTAAGAATTCTATTTTCTTTTCTGTTATTAGAAAAGTCTTTTTAAAGCTGTTCAGTTTGCCCCTTGAAATTCATCAAATGACTCATTTCATTTTTACCTAGAGAGAGTTGCCTTTGTATGGTCCCATCCTCTTATCTCAGAAACAATCATTCTTGCACAGCATAGTTACCTCATTTAGTGCCCTTGGAGAGCCTTTGTAGGTAGGCAATATTTCACATGCAGTTTGGTTTGCGAACTCTAAACATCACTGAACAAAAACAAATCCATTCAGAAAAATAGCACTAGAGGGATCAGAAATGCTAAGGCTAGAATCATTCTCAGAGATGAAGTGGCCCAAATCTTGCTTTCCTTCAGAGTCCAGAAGGGAAGCAGTTTTATTGTTGACATAAGGAGAGCAGGCAGGCGAACGAACCAAGGCAGAGGTAGGCTGTGTGCATTTATGCCCATTTGAGAATTGTGATAAAACTGTGACCATATCTTGTTTTACTCCAATTTTCTAAGTATAAATGGCTCCTCATAGGTAGCTATATATTGGAATACAGATATATAAAATCAGGTCAATTTTCTTTTTAATATAAGTCAAATTCTTAGCAAATAATTAGATTCTCATAAAATAAATACAGTTAGATACTTCCTTTAGTCAAAATAACTATTGACTATATTGGCTATATTCACATGGCTGAGAAAATAGCAACACAGTTGACTTGGAGGGTGATACTGCAGAACACTAGTTGCAAAGGGAAAAATAAATGTGTCTAATAAAATTTTCCCACAGCTAGATAGGCAATTAAAGATAGGCTCTGCCACAAAGCTGTCAGAGACACAATACCTAAATCATGTCCCTGGCTCCCTCAACCCTGTATGTAGAGAAGAGAAGAGGCATTTTTAATTTAATTTATTGGGGTGATATTGATTATAAAATTATACAGGTTTCAAGTACACAATTCTATGATATATTTATCTATATATTGCATTGTGTGCCCACCACCCAAAGTCAGATCTTCTTCTATTACCAGAAATATTTGACCCCATTTACCGTTTACTATACCCCATGACCCCTTCCTTCTGGTAACCACCGTACTATTGTTGCATCTAGGAGTATTTTTGTTCTTTTGTTTGTTCATTTGTTTGCTCATTTGTTGTTTTCAGTTTTATATCCCATATATGAGTATGGTTCTTTTTGTCTGACATCTTACTTGGCACGATTTTCTCAAGATTCATCCATATTTTCTCAAATGGCAGTATGTTATCTTTTCTTATGACTGAGTAGTATTCCATTGTATACAAGGTCTGTCCAGAAGGTATCCAGCCATGTAATACTAAAAATAGAGGCATTTATTGAAGAAGATACACTATACAAGAAACATTGTACATAGGACAATTACATCTCGGTCCCCTTCAGAGTAGGCACCTTGGGACCTCACACAGTTCTCCTAATTGCCATCAGCTGCCCTGTTGTACCTTCTTGAATCTCAACAATGATCTGAAATCATATCCTTTTCAAGGTGATTTAGTTTTGGGAAAAGCCAGAAGTTGCAGGGCACCAAATCTGGGCTGTATGGGCGCTAAGTCACCTGCGTGACTTGATGTTTCACTAAAAACTCTACGGGAAATATGATGCATGAGTGGGTGTGTTGTAGTGATGAAGCTGCCAAACATCAGCTGTCCATAGCTGTGGCCTTGAGAATCATCTCAATCATTTCCACAGAGGAATGTTCAAGGTTAATGCAAAATTTGATGCAGATTCATTTCTTCACTCACTCACTTTGAATGCAACAGCTGCACAGACACATGCTCACTCAATGGCATCTACTACCCTCACTGACTAGTACATTGAAGTCATCATGGTTCACACATGCTCATTGCATCCACTCTCCTTGGCTGTCAGGTTACGTCTATGCTGTGCAAACTGTTCTTGTTGTATTAACGATGGATCAAATTTTTCCAGACAGACCTCATTTATGTACCACATCTTCTTTATCCAATCATCTATCAAAGGATATTTTGGTTGTTTTCATGTCTTGGCCACTGTGTTTTTGAAGCCTTCTCTTAGTAACCTGTTTTCTGGACAGGACTGATGATTGCCATTAAGATGAGCATTTAGGTGCCACTGAACACCTAGGTTGGATATCTGTTCTGGCTTGAAAATTACCTGTATGAAGTCACCCTAAAAGATCTATTATGTGGACCTTTAATATTGCTAAGACTAATACTAGAAAAAGACTATGGGTCATCCAGAAAAGTCCCAATCAGTTCTGACTATAAATAAATAAATAAACAAATAAATAAATAAATCTGCATAAAAAACATTTTTTGTTGTACAGCAGCAGTTCCATAAAGACTCAATAAATTTTGTTTTCTATGATAAGCCCTTCAAATTGGTCAATATATTTTACATATTTTTGTTTCAAATCTAATTTTCAACTGAGAAAATTTTTCTATGTAAATAAAACAAATATATTTAGTTAATTTAGAATAATATGTAGAAATTTTATTTCTATATGGAAATACTATAGTACCTATAACTAAGTGAAATTTTTAACTATGATGAAATATGCATCAGATGTGTTTTTATTTTTTATTTATTGTTGTTCAGTTGTAGTTATTCCACCTTTTTCACATAAAAGTGCCATTTAAAAATGATTTATAAGGACATCCTCTCACTCCTCTCTTTTCTTCTCACTCTCATTTCTTTTTGTCCAAGATCACTTCATCAGAGATATAAACCCTAATATAGATGAGTGTTAGGATTCTGAGAACAGATACAGTGACAACAATACATGAAAAACACACGGGCTTTAACAGCAAGTTAGAACAATCATTCACTTCCTTCAATATTTATTACCGTGACCCTCAACACTCACCTTTATCCAATTCACAGCTTTGTTTTATGGGCTGGAGGTTGAAATACAATGAATACAAAAGAAAGAGGTACTGCATAAATGTTAGCTTTTACTATATTATAAGTCCTTGTTATACTAACCAGAAAGCTCTACCATTTTACCACTTAGAATTTGAAGTTATTACATGGAATAATAACAATAAAAGATGCAGATATTTTTGGTAACTGAATTCAGACCTTTTGCCCTCTAGGGGTCTAATTTCTCTTTAAAAAAAACACAAAAAAATTATCTTTCTAATATAAAGGAACCAAAGAAATGCTTGCGAAGGATTTTCAATGAATTCCTAATAACGTGAACTTAGCTCAATAGTTTCTGCTCGCCTTAAACTGCATTTTTAAAGTTTTCCTCGAATGTGAGCATTTCCTCAGTGTAAATGATGATAATAATAAACAATACAAATTATAATTTATTTCCAGACAGAAACCTGATATGGAAGTTTTTAGCACAGAATGATTTGCCTGATTTATAATAGCTAGTTTACAGTGAGTAAAATGAAAGACTCTAAGGATACCATAAGGTTATTTCTTTCAAATATTTTATTTATTTATTTTTAGAGAGGGGGAGGGAGGAGGAAAGAGAGGGAAATAACAATGTGTGGTTGCCTTTTGTGTCCCCTACTAAGGACGTGGCCCTCAACACAGGCATGTGCCCTGACTGGGTATCAAACCGGTGACCCTTTAGTTTGCCAGCCAGCACTAAGTCCACTGAGCCACACCAACCAGGGCAAGGTTTTTTTTTCCATATTGAAAAAAATAAATTTTACTCAAGGTTATAAAAATATTCTGTAAGTTTGATAGTAAAATTCATTTCCAAATTGTTGTTCCACACACATGACCTACATGCATACAAATTTATTTTGGTGTAGTTGTCAAAGTTGGCATTTCTTGTGCTTAATATTTACTTTTCTGCAGTGAGTTATTTTTTCTTTCTCTCCTTTTCCCTTCTCTTGCTCACGACATGCACACAGAGACACACTCTTACTCACATGTACAAAAAGCTGCTGTTATAATAAATAATTGTATGGCTTTATATAAATAGATTATCAAAAGGAAGAAAGGTCGGTCAAGTTGTGGTCTTATGTGCTTCTTCAGGTCCCCCAGGTATTATTATTATGTGGTGACTGACGACACATTTATTGCACTCTTTGCAATGTCTAAAATTTTAATTTTCCGCTATGAAGCATCTAAAGTCTGTCTAGGATAGTCGGAAATGTCTTTCTAATTGCTTTTTCCATGCAAAAGAGATACAATAGATTAGCAACAACAGAACTATTCATCATCCGTCTAAGTGCAGTTTCGCTTCTGCGTGCAATATTTATAAGGGTTTCTATGCTCCTGGTTAAAGCTAACAATCAATGCCTACCTGATGAGCCAACCTATGTAACTGTCGAATGCCTGAGACTCACCAAGATATCAAGTTTATTCTTGGCTTTTATTGCAGAATGTATTTATGATTTAAAAGAAGAGAGTATCAAAGAGAAAAAAATATTTTTGAAGTTTTTATTAGAAAGGAGAAAATGATCTAACTGCATTTTTCTTGTAGATAGCAGAAACTTTTTATTATTGTCTGTATTTCCTACAAACAACTATGATAACAAAACAGGAAAAATTGTTTTTGCTCCCACTGTAAGTATTAAAGGCACCTCAGTGTACAATTCCTGTGATAATTGAATTTAGAACATCCAACTACTTGAATAATTTAATTGGGAACTTCCAGAACTTCAGAGGCATCTTCATCAATTTATAAATATTGCTAAATGAATGTGTTTTCTTATTTATTATATTATTTTTATTTGGAATACAATTTGTATCCTCAGAGTGATGTTCATTAACCATAGGTCAACCTGTTCTTACTTTTAATATTGTTACATTGTTAGAAAAACTTCAGCATATACAGGGTCTAATAATCCAACAAAGGGCATTGTGAAATTTTCTTTTATTTATTAAATATGAAACAAGGTATGTGGTATTGTAAGGTTACAATTTATATTTGAAATTTTATAAATTACTTTCATGTTATAGTATAACTCATATATGCCTATAAACTGTTGCAGCTTTAGTATTTATTTTATTCTTAATTTGCAATTACTTGGTTATCAAGATTATTTCTTGGCCTTAAACACTTACCTTAAGGATTCAAAACAAAAGATTTTTGAAGACTGTATTTCATTTAATAATTTGTAAGTGCATTCTATGAACCCCATACCACACCAGATTACATAAATTACAAAAAGAAAACTCTAAGTTAACATCAATTATCTCAAAATTTGTATTTTATTAAGAGGAAAAAGATACCCACAGCAGACTTAATACAATAATACAAGTGCTATGAAGCTGTCATTTAGAAAGTGCATGGGAAATTACTATTGGACAAAGAAAATGGGACATGAAGAAAAGTAATTGGGATTTGAATGGGCAAAGAGCAGAGCTCAGGTGGGTTGGACAATGTAAGCAAAAGCTCAAGTGTGGAAATGATTTGTGTGGCTCACCAGGCAGATAAAAGATGTGGGGACAGTGTTTATGTTGTAATAGATAAAATAACTGGAGGGATGTTTACAAAGGAAGTCAGGGAAAAGATTGTACAGGTAGGATATTGAATTTCAGACTCAGAGTTTGTATTTTATCTTGTAATAGAAATCCATTTTTAAATGATCCACAGTGGTGACAGATCAGAGGAAGAATTTTATAAACATTTATCTAAAAGAAATTACAGGCAAAACACAAAAAGAGCTGCACATCCAGGGGACAGGTTAGACTATCACCTCAAGAGTGCTGTCAGACCAGCCCTGTGCCAGGCCACAGGAGGGCAAACCTGTGGAGGGAATGGAGCTTCCTGAGGACTAGCTTCTATTTTAATTTTCTCCATGGCTGGAATTTTAAAAAAGTGTTAGGTTGTGACCTGGCCAGTATGGCTCAGTTGGTTGGGAGCATCATCCAATAAACCAAAAGGTCACAGGTTCAGTTCTCAGTCAGGGCACATACCCAGGTTGAGGGGTCATTCCCTGATTTGGGAGTGTACAACAGAAAACCAATCAATATTTCTCCCCTTTTCTTCCACTCTGTCTCTAATCAATATGCATATCCTCAGGTGAAATTTAAAAAGAAAAAGGTGTAGGTTTATTTTTTTGTTTTCTCATCTGTTCCACTCATCTATGTGTTTGATTTTATGATAGTACCATGTTATTTTGGTTACTATGGCCATATAGTGTAGTTTCATATCAGGTAGCATGATTCCCCCAACTTTGTTCTTTCTCAGGATCACTGTTGGTATGCGGGGTCTTTTGTGGTTCCATATAAATTTTTGAAATATTTGCTCTTGTTCTGTGAAATATGACATTGAAATCTTGTTAGGAATTGTGTTGAATCTATAGTTTGCTTTGGGCCTCATGAACATTTTAGTGACGTTAATTCTTCCTTTCCATGAACATAGCATGTGCTTCCACTTACTTGTATCTTCTTCAATTTCTTTTTTCACTGTCTTATAGTTTTCTGAGTACAGGTTTTTTACATCCTTGATTAGGTTTACTCACAGGTATTTTATTCTTTTTGAAGAAATTGTGAATGGGAATATTTTCTTAATTGGCTTACTGTTAGTTCATTATTGGCATATAGAAATACAACTGATTTCTGGATGTTAATTTTGTATCCTGCTACTCTGCTGAACTCATTTATCAGCTCCAGTGGTTTCTTGGTGGAATCTTTGGGTTCTCTATGTGCAGTATCATATGATCCACAAATAAAGACAGTTTTACTTCTTCCATTCAAATTTGGATGTCGTTCATTTTTTCTTCTTGTCTGATTGCTGTGGGTAGAACTTCTAGTACAATGTTGAATGAGAGAGGTGACAGTGAACATCCCTGTCTTTTTGCCAATATTAAAGGGAATGCCGTAGCTTTTGCCTCTTGAGTATGATGCTGGCAGCGGGTTTGGCATATATGGCCTTTATTATGTTTAGGTATTTTCTCTCTATTCACAATTCGTTGAGAGTATTTATCATAAACAGGTGCTGGATTTTATTAAAGATTTCTCAGTATCTATTGATATGACATGTGGTTTTTATCTTTCATTTTGTTTATGTGGTGAATCACACTTATCTATTTGTGTATGTTGTGCTAACCTTGCATTACCAGAACAAAACCCACTTGATTATTATGTATGATCTTTTGATGTATTTTTGTATTCAGTTTGCTAATATCTGGTTGAGGATTTTAGCCACTATGTACATCATGGATATTAGCCTATAATTTTCTTTTTTTATAGTGTTTTTATCTGGTTTGGAAATTCAGATAATCCTGTACTCATAAAAATGGGCCCAGGAGTTCACCCTCATCTTGCATTTTTTGAAATTGTTTAAGGAGAGGTGTTAGTTCTTCCCAAAATGTTTGGTAAAATTCACCTGTGAAAAATCCTGTATAGAGCTTTGGTTTGTTGTGAGTTTTTTTTTTTTATTGCTGCTTCAATTTCACTAAATGTAATCTGTCTATTCAGATTCTCTGTTTCTTCCTGAGTTAGTTTTGGAAGATTTTATGTTTCTAGGAATGTATCCATTTCACCTAGGCTGTCCAAATTGTTGGCATATAGTTGTTCATAATAATGTTCTTATAATCCTTTGTATTTCTTTGGTGTCACTTGTTACTTCTCCTCTTTCACTTCAGATTTTATTTATTTGGGTCCTCTCTCTTTTTTTCTTGATGTGTCTGTTTAAAGGTTTGTCTACCTTGCTTAACTTTTTAGAGAACCAGACAATAAATATTCAACAAAGGAAGCAAGAACATGCAGTGGGTTGAAGATAGTTTATTCAATGAATGGTGTTGGGAAACGTGGACAGATATGTGCAGAAAAATTAAACTAGACCACCTTCTTACACTACAAACAAGAACAAATTGAAATGGATTAAAGACTTAAATGTCAGACCTGAAACCTTAAAGATTATAAAAGAAAACATAAGCAGCAAAAATCTCAAATGTGGTTTATAGAAATATTTTATCAGAGATATATCCCCAGGCAAGTGAAACAAAAGAAAAAATAAACAAATGAGATTGCATTAAACAAAAAGTTTTTGCATAGCAAAAGAAAACATGGACAAAATTAGAACAATCCACAGAATGGGAGAATATTTCTGCCAATACATCTGATAAGGGGTTAATATCCAAAATTTATAAAGAACTTACAAAATTCAACACCAAAAATACATGACCCAATTAAAAAATGGGTGAAGGGCCTGAATAAAGAATTCTTCAAAGAGGATATACAGATGGCCAGTGGACATATAAAATGATGCTCAACATCATTAATCATGAGAGAAATGCAAATTAAAACTGCAATGAGATATCACCTCACACCTGTCAGAATGGCTCTCATCAATAGACCAACAAACAAGTGCTGGTGAGGATGTGGAAAAAGGGGAACTCTTTTGCACTGTTGGTGGGAATGAAGATTTGTGAAGCCACTGTGAAAAGCAGTATGGAGATACCTCAAAAAAAAGTAAGAATGGATATGCCTTTTGACCCAGCAATCCCACTTGTGGGTATATCTGAAGGAACCCAAAACACTAATTTGAAAGAACATAAGCAACCCTATGTTCAATGCAGCATTATTTACAATTGTGAAGATATGGAAGCAGCCCAAGTGTCCACGGGTAGAGTGGATAAAATAACTATGGAACATTTACACAATGGAATACTACTCAGCCATAAAAAATAAGAAAATTTTACCCTTTGAAAGAATATGGATGCACCTGGAGAATGTTATGCTAAGTGAAATAAACCAGTCAGAGAAAGACAAATATCATATGATTTCACTCATATGTGGAATCTAATGAACAAGCTGATCTAACAAGCAAAATAGAGACTGACTCATAAATGGAGAGCAGGATGACAGATATCAGCGTTAGAGGGATTAGAGGGTAGACTGGATGAGCATAAAGGTAAAAGAACTCATGGGCATGGACAACAGTGTAGTGATTCTGGGGATGGGGGAGTGTGGAATAAGAGGGTCAAATGTTAATGCAAAAAATAGAAAAAATTTTAAAAAATAAATAAATAAGAATAAATATGTTAGATTGTCAGGAGGTAAATTAGACTAACTAGGGTTTAGGAAGTGTGCCTATTACTTGAAGGGGTCTCTTCTAGGCTTCTGGGCTCTCACATGTCTTGAAACTTTTACTGACACATGTGATTTGGGTTTGTGTTTTCAGGACTTAGTGTCAGTCAAGACACTGGTGATATGTGGTGTCCTCAAAATGGAAGTGAGGCAAATAGGATGAGATCAAAACTGTGGTCATTTCTCTTATAAACCCTAATAGCCCCCATGCTGTTCTCTTTCCTTCTTATTTTCTAACCGCATCTTTGCACACAAACCCTCCCTATCTTCTCCATTCCTCTTCTTTATCAGTAATCCTTTCTTTTATTTATTTTCTCCCTTTTGCAGTCCTTTGGCTTATTTGGTGGTAAAAGCCATAACAGAGGTATAAGAGCAGGAATAAAAAGAAAGTAGTGAGTCCCTAACTTCAAAACTCATGAGCACTCATTCTGGGAAAACTAATTCCTGACTGTTAATGAGCTTCATTAGAATAATCAGAGAGAAATAGTGATAGTTACAAAAGCTAAAAAATAGCCTCTCCTTAATGAAAAATTCCCTCTTGCTTTTTCTCTTGACAGCCTTTCACGTGTATGCTATTCCTATCACAGTTTATAAGCATGTCAGATAACCTAGACACTAGTGATGAAGGCTTGGATTATCATCAGGTGGAGTGATGCCATCAGGGGAGTACCCCTGGCAGTATCTTGCTGAGTAGAGAAAGCGTAAAAAGAGTTTTTGTGACAGAGATACTATGTATGTCTTCACTTCACCACTCATCTGTTGTAGGGACACAGAGCTACAGAAGAAAAGCTTGGGCAAAGGACACACCCCACCGCCTACACAAGAGCCAGTGACCATAGATTCCTACTGAGTATGTTATAATCTCTCATCTTTTCTTCTAACACTCACATAACCCCAAATTTTATGTACTCTCTAAATGATAACCAACAGGAATAATATGTTGCATTTATTTTTAATTTTTTTCTATTTATTGATTTGAGGGGTGAGAGGGGAGAGAGAGATTTGTAGTTCCACTTACTTAGGCACTCACTGGTCAACTGTTGCATGTGCCCTGATGGGGGATCCAACCTGCAACTTCAGCCTATTGGGACATGCTCTAACTAAGTGAGCTACCCAGCCCAGAAAAATACTAGATTTTAAATAGTGATAATAAAATGCACACCACTGAAGTTATATATACTTAATATGCGTGCATATTTATCCTTTATTTTTCAGTGAGAACACACCAATGGCTGTTTTGGGTATGTTTCCTGAGATACTTTGTTTCCTCAATTCATCTGATAACCCTGCAACAGGATCCATTGTTCACATGCATAAAAAATAGACTCAGTTTCAGCTTTCAGGTGGGAAAATCTGATTTCATGTCAAAGAGACACTCCAAAATTCATCTTTCCATGTGAAATTTAGAATGTTTGCCACAATTTTTTTAGGTGATGCATCCTCTCCCAGGAGATTCTGTATACTAAGAGAAATCTTTAGAACTTTTCAGCATGAAAGTCTCCTTCAGTATTTGTACATCTGTTCAGTATTGTTGCCAGGTGTGTATCCTTTCTGACTGATAATGAAAATGAACAAATGCCGCACATATTTGCAATTTTTAGTAGCAGAGTTTAGCACACTTTTGCTAATATTTCTTGTTCAAAAATATTTACATTTTCCATTTTTGTAGCCTGCTTGAACATTAATCAGACTTCCATTCTTTCATTAAAGTGGAAGGACATTATCACAGAAAGCTCTTGTTGCTCAAATGAAATGTAAAACATGTCGGGGGGACAAAAGCATCCCAAGCTCTCAGAGGCAATTAGGCCCATTAGTGACAGTTCTCCTTGAAGAGGGAGAGGATAATCTAATTGAACGGCCATATGCACTGTTTTATCAGGCTTATGCTTTGCATTTTAGCATAGCTGGCATTTATGAAAATAATCTTTCGATTGGAAAGTCTTCAAAATGGCCAAAACAGACAATTTATCATCTTGTTCTGATCCTTACTGACTTTTTATATTAAGAAAAGATTTAAAGATGACTGTTGTCTAAGCACTGAACAATGTTTTAACGCACAGATCTCTATGCTTTCTTCTCCTGCATTGCATGTCTAACAGAACGCCGGTATTGGCATCGAACAAATCATTTACCAGTAAACAGACTTTGCAGTAGGATATTACGAAACTATGTTAAGGCCAATCAAAGGCCAGTTCAAGAGGCTGATTTTGATATATATGACCTATAAATTTTATAAAAGCTATGAAATTTAGCTCTCCAGAAGGAAATAGCAATTTTAATTAATTTTGTTTAATACAAGGTAGTTGTGGTACAACTGATGAAGCAATTTCTCAGTTAACTTTCAAGTTTTGTCTAGGACTAATACTAGTTTCTTCAACCTCAATATAATAGCAAAATCTCATGTGCATAATAGAACCCTTAATCAACAAATAATGCCCTTGCCCTTCTGTGAACAAGGACATTGAATTTAATATTCATATTTAGTACTATTTGGCCAACAAAACTCCCCTATTCTGGGAGCAAAATCAAGTCATAAGTTATATTTATATACATATTTTAAAAAGTCTTAATACAGTAAGTGTCTGGTTTAGGATTTCCATTCACTGAAAAAATATACTGAATGTGTATTTTTTTTAATATTTCATAATAATATTTACTTTACAACTAACATGTAATTCCAAGAACCTAGAGAGAGGAATGTAATAAATGCTTTACTAATGGATGAGTCAGTTCCAAGTTTCCTAAAATAAATTTCCAGGGAGTTTTTAAATATCATTGTTATGGGCTGAATTGTGCACCCCCCAAAAAAAAGAAATGTGTGTGTTGAAGCCCTAACACTCAATACCTCAGAGTGTAGCTATATTTGGAGGTAGGAGCTTTGAAGAAGTGATTAATGTTAAATGAGGTTGTTAAGATGGGCCCTAATAAAGTCTTTATGAGAAGTCAGGACACAGAACTGCACAGAGGAAAGACCACGTGAATACAGAGGGTGCAGATGCACGTCCAAAGGAGGCTTGAGGAACAATCAACCTGAACAACACCTTGATCCAAAACTTTAAGCCTCCAGACAGAAAATAAATTTGTGTTGTTTAAGCCACCCAATCTGTAGTGCTCTGTTAAGGTCCCCTTAACAAGCTAATGCAGTCATTAATGTTGCACGTTCCTTGTTCCTTGGCAGTATTCCTTGTCCAGCCTGGACACCAGACTAAGGTTTTATTATTATTATTTTGAAGATTATATCTAAAGTTCTCCACTGTACAGACTGCAAAAAAATTTAAAATGAAGACAAAAAAGAACTATGACATTCTGAAGTGATAACACCCATTGTCTTTATCCTCCATATGTCTACTTGGTAATTTTGCATATATTTGTGCATTCTTTTCACCACTGTGTTTGCTCAAAAAGCCAGTTTCTATTGATTGATAAAAGCCAATGGAAACATTACCACAAAGGGCAATGAGACATGTACTCAATATCTTTTAGGTAGACAACACTTTTCTGAAATCATTAAGAAAAATGAAATAGCTGATTATTGAAATTGAAATTTCTTTCTCAAAGCCTGGAAATTGTAGAATCTACTTGATAAAAGTCAGTTAATTTTCTCTATGATATAAATTCCAACACACATGAACAAAGCCAAAGGGGGGTGGGATTGAGGGTGGGAGGTGGGGATGGCTGGGGTTGGGGGTGTAGTGGGGGGGAAATGGAGACAACTGTACTTGAACAACAATAAAAAAAGTTAAAAAAAATTAAAATAAAATAAAACATTGAAAAAATAAATGAAGCAAAGTGGGAAGAGAATGTATGAAATATTTTAATTCCTTTATGCTTTAAAATAAAAAGTTTCAAATAAAAAATAACATGTTATCTAATTAATGAAAATTAAATAATAGTTGTAAAGAAACTCTACTACTAATAATAATATATTTATAGCAACTATCATCTATTGGGCGATGACTCTATTTCAGGGACTGTGCAAAGCACTTTAATATATATTGCAGTTAATTCTGCATAACAATTTGAGATGACATAATTTATTTCGTTTTTTAAAGGTTTTTTAAATTTATTTTTAGACAGAAGGGAAGGGAGGGGGAAAGAGAAGGAGAAAGCATCAATGTATGGTTGCCTTTTGCACACCCCCAACCAGGGACCTGGCCCACAACTCAGTCATGTGCACAGCCTGAGTATTAAACCAGCAACCTTTTGGTTTACAAGCTGGTGTTCAATCCACTAAGCCACAAGAGTCAAGGCAAGAATTTATTTCATTTAAAGACAATGAGCATGAGGATCAGAGGGTAAAATAAGGTGTCCCAGGTCACAAAGCTTTCAAATGTCAGAGCTAGTATTCACACCAGGTCAGGACAATGAGAAAACAAAATCCAAACAAAGAAAAATGTTCTTTATCAATACCCAATCTGTCTTGCCCAATGCCTGATATATGAATCTTCTTTTTGCTGCTTTTGTAATTTGTCTTTTTTACTAGAGATAATAGTCATTTAAAAACCTATATTAGTGGATGATTTAATGTTGCCCATCTTGAATTCATACAAGCAGGATTGTGATTTTGGAAGTTTTGTAGTTTTCTTGTTTCTTTGAATCCCTCAACATTCATTCATCGTTCTAATAATAACTGATATTTCATGGAGGGGAGAACCAACTATATCTCCCCCAGCTGCCATTTTCTGGTAACTGGTGCCTTCCTTCTAGATTTCTCTTTCTGTACCTTGGAATACATTATCTTAATTTGAAAGTTCAGTTGTTTCAGGGACTTTGAATTTTGAGCTGAGTGAAAGAAATATAGAATAAATGATTGGAATCCATTTGTTTTAACCCAGAAAACTTGAGTGAGACTCTCAAACTGTTCCCACTACCAAGAAAGTAAGAGAAAATGAGAGCAAGAGAAGCTGATTCCAACTTGTGACTGATTAAAGTTAACTGGTCAATTGTATGAACAATGGTTATGACTACATGACTACTCCTTCTGCTTAAACTTTCTTATTAACTTTTCAGGTTTTGTATAGTTAGCTTAGTACAGGATATTATTTTGGCTGTTAAAATATTACATCTTTCAATGACACATATGAATTTATAGGTGGCTAATATAACTTCTGCTTTTTCATAAGTTAGCCCACAAAGGACCTTAACATAGCTCCCATTGCCAGGGACAATGCAGAGGCCAAAGTAATGTAAATAATGTATAAGAAACATATGAAAATCTGATCTGCTACTGTTAAGACATGGCTAATGTATTTCTTGAATTAAAATTGGAGCTTGAAATTATTTTCACCAGTCTGAATATTACCCAATATATAGAATAAACTTTCCAACCCAGACATCTTGTGATTTTATTATGCTTTGTGTATGATAATACATGGAGTTTGGTGTTTGATCTAACAACCACATGGCATGTAATTTATATGAAAATGTATTCAGAGTCTCACATAAACAACTTATAAATAAACTTTTGCAAAAAATCATAAATATGAAGACATCTATTTAAAAAAGAAAATATTTGAAGAAACAGTTTCTCAACAACTATTTATTCTATAAAAATGTTCTTTCTGAATTAATACTTTAAAGTAGGTAAGTTTTTATAAATTTATTACTGGAAATTTCCAAAGTCATATATGATAGAGACACAGAATGTGTTTGCTTGTTTGTTTATTTTACTTCACTTCATGATACTCAGTTAACCAAAGATCATCACAAAACACTTTTTTCAACCTAATAGAAAAAACTTCAGTGACTTAATTGTCAACTGTAATGATAATTCTGAATTTCACTCCCTCACTACCTGGCCACTATAACTATTTAGATACCAGTTATTAAATGAAGTAATAAAGAAGTAAACTCATTTTCAGGAAAGAAAGTCATTTTTCTTCTATGGTAGTCTATATATCCAGGTCAAATGCAAAACATGTACCCGTCTCTTTATCTGTCACACAATGTCCAAGTTCAACCAGACAATATTTTCCTTAAATTCTGGCAAGGAGTAACAGTGCTATTTTTTCAGGCTCAGATTTCAATGGTAGTTTCTGAAACTGGGCTGCACTCCAGTTTTATTAGTTGAAGACCACCTCAGGAGTTGTCTCACATATGCACTCATGTAGCCATTACTTCCATGCCCTCCCACCTCAGAACATGTCAGTTCTTGCATTTCTCCACCTATCATGTTGTGTGAGTTCATTCACGCAAGCTGTTCAGTAATGTCTTCAGCCATTGATGTGAACCATTTCACAATGTGATCTAATGAAGAATGGTATAGAAAGAAAGGTAGAGTTTACCCTGAATTTCAATTGTGTGTGACACTCCTGTGTAAGTCAAAGAGAAGTGCTATTTGTGTTCTTATTGCCCTTATAGAGCTTATAGTGGAAGGCCTTTTTCATAAAGTTCTGACAATGTCTAAGAGAAAGAGGGCAATATAAACAAATTTACATGTTGGAACTCCTATTCATTGCCAATAAGAATGTAATGTGGAACAACTTTGAAAGCTGGTTGGCAGTTTCTGACCCTATGACCTAGTAGTTCTTCTCACAGGTACTTACCTAAGAAAAGTGAGAGGAAAAAGTACATGTATGTCCACAAAAATATGTGTAAAATAATATTCAAAGAAGCCTAATTTATAATAACCAACACCTTGAAATACTCAAATATCTATCAAAGGAAAATAAACATATTTTGAAATATTCAAATAATAGATACTATTTAGAAATAAACAAATGAAATTGCAGTCTTATAAAACATGACAAATGAATTATAAAAACATTATGTTGAAAAAAGAAGTCAAGCAAAGCTTGTCTACAATGATATTGGTCTGAACAATGAGTTGTTTTTGAAGAGAGGGGACTGACTAAAACCATGTACCAACATGGTTTTGTGTGGAGAGAATAATCTATGTGTGGTTTTAAGTGGTGATTGTACTGTACAAATTAAAAATTCTCACTGAACTAAATACTAAAGATGTGTGCATTTATTGCATATAAATCATACTTCAATAAGCACCCAAAACACACACAAGCACACACTCTCTATTACTGTTAAAATTAAACCCTATCCTTTTCTACAACTCAAAAGACTACCATGATTTGTTTTCACACCAAACTTACCCATTTTAATCCCCCTTCCTTTTGATTTAGTTTTGTCAATGTGTTCTCAACAATGTTATTTCTTCAAACCCTTAACAATTTTTAGAAGTTAATGATGGACACCCACAATTCACATGGGAATATGGCTATTTATTAGCCTGATTTTCCACATGTAAGGACCACTACCATTTATCTTATATATTAATTCAATGCAGTCAACAGGCATTGAGTCTACGTATTTGTAAAAAATACTTCACATAGGAGGCAGAAGAGGGAAAACGAAGGAAATGAGGAGAGGGTCTAGTCAAGGACCATGTATAAAGGACCCATGATAATGGACAACAGGGTGAGGACTGACTGAGGGAGTGGGGGGTTGGGCAGGGTAGGGGAGAGCAATGGGGGGCAGGAATTGGCATAACTGTAATTGAAAAACAATAAAAAATACTTCACAGATAATAAAGACATTAGTAAGGATCATTTACAAATTAAACTTTAAAAAATTTTACCCTATTGCCAGAAAAAAAGAAGCGCACAGTACAGTTCATAGTTTATGTTGCCATAGGGTTGGACCTCTGTATTGTGCACTAACTAAATTCAAGGAAAATCTGGGACTGCATCTTGTGGTTACTACCTCCCAAAATATATTTTATTATAATCCTGTGAGTTTTATGAATATATTGTAATTAAATTCTAAATGTTTCAGGAAACAATCAGAGTTTAAATTAAATATATAATAAAAACCATCTATCTAAAAATGATTTTCATTAAATAATTTCTGCAAATATAAACATTTGCATTTTATAAATAAAATAAATGTAAAATCATATTAGTTCATTTTCATATTTCTCTAACTAAAAAGGCAGCATAAAATATTATGACACTTCTCTTGGTCAAAATTCTTATAACATATACCCCTATTATAAGTTGAATTGTGTCCTTCAAATTCATATATTTGAGTCCCTGCCCCCACTACTTGTGAATGTAACTTTATTTCAAGACAAGGCTTTTATATAGATAACAACATTAAAGTGAAGCAATCAGGTGAACCCTAATTCAATATGATGGCATTGCAAGTAAGGAATATTTGGAGATAGACATGCATACAGAAAAAACATCATGAGCACATGAAGTTGACCACCTATAAACCGAGGGAGAGGCCAGGATCACATCCTTCCGTCCCAGCCCTCAGAAGGAGCTGATCCTGCCAACACTTTTATTTCAGTCTTCTAGCCTCCAGAACTCTAAAACAATAAATTTATGTTGTTGAAGCCACCTAGTTTGGGGGTATTTTGTTAATGGCAGCCCTAGCAAGCTTATGTAGTCTCACTACTAAAAATGAAATATTTATTTAAAAAAATCTTTTCAACAGCACAAAAACACATACATTCGTACATAGAATGAATTCTTTTCTCATATTTTTTTCTGCAACTTTCTTTTCCTATTTAAAAATGTGCATTACCTTGGCTGGCATGGCTCAGTTAGTTGAGTGTCACCCCAGAAAGCAGAAGGGTGCCAGTTCGATTCCCAGTCAGGGCACATGCCTGGGCTGTGGGTGCAAGAGAAGCAATCGATTGATGTTTCTCCCTCACACTGGTGTTTCTCTCCCTTTCTTTCTCCCTCCTTCTCCTCTCTCTAAGAAATAAATAATTAAATAAATATATCTTGCCATCTTTGTTTTCCTTATAACCTAAGTTCCTGTGTTAAGAATGTAGATAACTGTCCATATTTATACACAAAATCATGCAGATTGTATTTTAGCCAAATGAGCAACCAAAGAAAGGCATAGCTTTATATTTAATCTAATACAGCTATCTTGCTGTTTGAAATAAAAAAAAAACAAATGCCTACCTGATAATATACTTCTTATTACAGTTCAGAAATGAAAACTTGAATTAATTTTTATTCCACAATAGGAAAGTACATTGCAAAATATTTTAAAGTCATTCTGACTGTCTTATGCTCCCATTGTTTTGAAACTTAAAATTATGCTGGTATTCAGACCCTGAACAGCAGAGAGACTATAGCAAATGGGAGTAAATATACATTGATTTTCCTGCATGAAGTTTATTTTAAGATGAACAGTATGAAGTTTACTGTTCATCAGTTTCTAATTATATTTTATTAAAATATCACTCTGTGACTTCTCTTATAATCAGATGATAAAACATGATATTCATGTGTCTGAAAGAAACAAACTAAAAAAGACCTCTCATCTCAAACTCCAATGCTTACAGGAGACGAACCAAACTATATTTTTCTTCAAGCATTTATTATAATTGGTATTAAATAGTAATAAATTCATATCTAAATTTTATGATCTCACCCAGCAGTATAGTTAGAAAACAGAAATTCCTGTTTCTAAATTTAGAATTACTTATTTGAGTTAATTCTAGGTTCATTATTCTTTTTCTTCTGATTGAGTTGCCTTAACTTCAGAAATTGCTCTGGTGACCAGATTTCACTAGTATGTATGTACATTCTCAGCCACATGTCTTGACAATTTATCTATATTAACAATTTCTAATTTCTAATAGATGGATACAACATGGTTGTTTACCTCTTTTTGTTCTAGTGATCATAGAATAAGCCTCATTGTTCAGTCAATAGATTTGAGATTAGAGCCAATATAAATTGTTTCCAATATTAAATTTTTTGGGGACAGAGACTCTCAGTCAGATGTGTACTGTATTTTTCCACAGTGCCCAAAATAGTGCATTACACTTAGGCAATTAAGACACTTTGAATGCTTAAATTGAAATATAGTTGATGTATTATGTAATGCAATATATATCTAAAAAGACTGTGTGCCCAAATTTTACGTGATCAGGTGGATAATGAAGACACAGTGGAGTAAGGTAATATCTGAAGGTGACTAATATATTTGAGTATCAATATTTCATTTTCTTCCTCCATAAAAAGTAGTGATAAAAATAGTAGAGACCATTTCATAAAGGCATAATGAGGATTAAATAAGACAATATAAATAAGGCAATTACATATTGTCTGGCACATATATGCACTCAGTAAGAGTAAGGTATTAATACAGTTTAATGGCTTTAGGACTTCTTGGGAGAAGAGGAAAGTAAAGTAGCGTTTCTGAGTACTTACCACACATATCAAGTATGGTGATAAGAGCTTATTTTAGATTACTTATTTTTCTTATTAATTTATCAACTTTCCATACTATAAATAGGAATTGAGACTCAAATGAGTTATAGTTATTTACTGACATGTAGTTAATAACAGAAAGTGAAGCTCAGATCCTCTGAGGCTGGAGGCCTTGCTCTTTCCTTGATACCCTGAACCTGAATGCAATGACATTTAAGGTCAGAAAGGCACAGAGAAAAGCAAGAACAGGCTGCACCACATGAGTCACTAGCTATTATTTACAAATTTATGGTGAATTTTCTAGAAGGTTATTATTATTAAACAATGTTCACTTGGAAGCTTATATCACACTATACAAACTTAAACACACTACAGTGAGGATTCAATGCATATTAACCATTGTTACTATAAATTAATAAAGATATAATTTAAATATAATTACTTATTCTATAATTCTGTATATAAATTCTGTATATGTAAAATGGTTACAAACTGGTGAAGTCAGAAGTTCCATTATAGTTCCTTTGTATTTTCCTTACTTTCCCACTACTACTCATGATAATGACATACCCTGCTGACTTAAGTCACAGATGATAGAAAGTCAGTGCCAGCAAATATAATGGTAAAAACTCAGAAAACATTATATTTTATGGAAATGTAAAATAAAACAGTCAAACCGTTCTGGCTGAGGACAATAGACAGGACACTTTCAGCACCTAATGCAGTCTCTAATTTACCAAAAACCTAAAATTTCATCTACTTATGAAAATTACTTGCATCAATTTTAATTTTGAGGCTTTTAAAATGCAGAGACCCCCTAATGAGAATCCTTTTCTACTTAAGAGTTTTAAATGTTGTCATTTCATTTAATATGGTTCCTATGGTTTAATAAGGGTTTTTTTTGTTAAAAACCTTATTATGGATTAATTAAAAATAAAAATATATACTTTTATATAATTCTTACACTTAGCATCTTTTTTTTTTACATGAGTTTACCATAAGAGAAAACACAATAGCAAACTGAAAAGTTAAGTCCAATTCTAACTTTCTTTGTTAGTTATACTTTAAAAAAGAATTAATCCAATGTCTATTTATAGGTTGAAATTCCTTTATAGAGTGGCCAAAGAGCATGCCAAGTATTAGGTAAATATTTAGGAAATTTCAGATCAGAAACTGTCCTCCTGGAGTTTCTGGGTTCTTGAGCATCCTTACTGACCTAACACATCCCAGACTCTGATTCTCATAATGTTTTCTAGATTCCACAGAGAAGAGACACTGGGTCTATTGCTATTTTTTCATGTACATAGCACATTATCTAACCAAAATTATATTTCTTCCATGTTACTGTTTTTCGAGGGTGAATAAAGTCCATTTGGATCAAAATAATATTATGGTCTAATTAAGATATATAGATGGATTCAGAAAGATGTGTACTGAGCATCAGTGAAATTGTATAGAATGACTAGGGCTTCAAGAAGGATTTCAATGAAATAAAAGTTATATCTTATAAAACATATTATAATTTAAATATAAACTTACATTTTGCTGTTATTTCTATTGGACCTGTTTCTGGTGTGTGTGTGCACATGAGTGCACCATACCTTTTTACAAAATGATGAAAGGGGGACCAGATATTATCATCATTTTTAGCCTCTTCAATTGGGAATGCATATAAGGCAGCATTGCCAGGTAATGTACAGGATGCCCAGTTGAAATTGAATTTCAGATTTAAAAAGGAATATTTTTATTGTAAGAATGTTCCTAATATGGTATAAAACATATTTATACAAAAGCATTATTCATTGTTTATCTAAAATTCAAATTTAACCAAGTCACATTTCTTTTTTGTTCATTCTAACATTACTACAGATAGGTACTTCCTAGAAAACAATTAGCTATACCTCAATTATTCCACTTAGAGGTATCTATTCTAAGGAGATAATATCAGAAATACAACCAAAAATGTATCTGTTCAAAAAAAATCTCATTTTATGCTCTGAATTCCATAAGTTTTCTAGGCACTAGGTATAAGGCAAAGAATAATACAGTGGGGTTTTTTCTTTCATAGAGTTGACATTTTCGTAGAAGATAAAAATATTAAAAATAACAAATAAAGTAACAAACAATAAAATATGAAAATAAAAGCCGATAATGTTATGGAGAGACTGATAACCTTCTTTTAATAGGGTGTCAAGGGAAAGCTGTCGCTGAGAAGTGGCGTTTAGGCTGAGAAATAAGAAAAGTAGGAACCATCGATGGAAGAGGGAGAGACATGCCAAATGTAAGAACAAACACAAAAGGTATAAAACATAGCTTGTTAAATCAACAGCAAGAATTAAAAAAGTGATAGCATGGCTGAAAACTGTAAGTGCAAAGAGAATTGTATAAAATCAAGTCATAGTAACATGCAGGATCAGATTAAATGGAGATCCAAAGGTCAGAAAAATGAATTCGGCTTTTTTAGTAAATGCAGTAGGAAGCAAATAGAGGTGATCAAGCAGATAAGTGAAAAAAATTGATTGAGTTTCACAAAGATAATTCCAGTAAGTGTATAAGCAGTCAAGTGGGCAAAGTGGGAACCAATGAGGAAGGTCTCATAGGGAGAAATTAAGGTGGTAGTAAGGAGGTGAAAATTACATATACAATAGACCCTTTTCTCTGTGGTTTCTTTTTTAAAATATATTTTATTGATTATGGTATTACAGTTGTCTCATTTTTTCTCCCCTTTATATCCCTCACCCTGTATCCCCCCTCCCACTTTCATCCCCTCTCTTAGTTCATGTCCATGGGTTGTACATATAAGTTTTTTGGCTTCTTCATTTCCCATACTATTCTTAACCTCGCCCTGTCTATTTTGTAACTACAGTTTATAGGTTTTACTCCCTGTACCTTTTCGCCCTTTCTCCCCCATCCTTCTCCCTGCTGATAACCCTCCATCTGATCTCCATTTCTGTGAATCTATTCTCATTCTAGTTATCTGCTTAGTTTGTTTTTGAGGTTCAGTTGTTGATAGTTGTGAATTTGTAGTCATTTTATTGTTCATAGTTTTGATCATCTTCTTTTTCTTAGAAAATACTCTTTAACATTTCATACAATAAGGGCTGGGTGATGATGAACTCCTTTAACTTGACCTTATCTGGGAAGAACTTTGTATGCCCTTCCATTATAAATGAAACTTTGCTGGATAGAGTAATTTTGGATGGAAGTCCTTGCCTTTCATGACTTTGAGTACTTTCCAGACCCTTCTTACCTGCAACATTTTCTTTTGAGAAATCAGCTGATAGTCTTATGGGAACTCCTTTGTAGGCAACTGTCTCCATTTCTCTTGTTACTTTTAAGATTCTCTCCTCTTTCATTTTGGGTAATGTAATTATAATGTGCCTTGGTGTGGGCTTCCTTGAGCCCAACTTCTTTGGGTCTTGCTGAGCTTTTTGGATTTCCTGGAAGTATATTTGCTTTGCCAGATTGGGATGTTTTCCTTCATTGTTTTTTTCAAGTAAGTTTTCAATTTCTTGTTCTTTCTCCTCTCCTTCTGGCACCTCTATGATTGGGATGTTGGAGTGCTTAAAGTTCTCCCAGAGGTTCCTAAGCCTCTCCTCATTTTTGTGAATTCTTGTTTCTTCATACTGTTCTGGTTGAATGTTTATTTCTTCCTTCTGCTCCAAATTATTGATTTGTGTCCCCATTTCCTTGCCTTCGCTGTTGGTTACTTGTACATTTCTCTTCATTTCACTTTTCATAGCCTTCACTTTTTCTCTATTTTGTGACAATGGCTCAGCCATTTCTGTGAGCATACTGGTTACCAGTGTTTTGAACTCTGATAGGTTGGCTATCTCCTCATCACTTAGTTCTATTTTTGGAGTTTGATCTGTTCTTTCATTAGGGCCACATTTCTTTTGTCTCAACACAGCTGTCATGTTGTAAGGGGCAGAACTTTAGGTATTCACAGGGGTGGGTCTACCCATGTCACTGTGTTGTGTTGCTGTATGTGGGAGTGGGGTCTGAGGGGGAATGAAACATCTTGCTCAGATCTTGGCTGACTTACAGCTTTTGGTCACTTCCCCCACTACCTACAAGTAAATTGGGCCCTTCTGATGCTGATTCCCAGATGGGTGGGTTTGTGTACATTCTAGGATCCTGTGAGTCTCTCCAATGAACTCTCCTGTGAGACTGGGAGTTTTTCCCATCACTGCAAATCCCACAGATTTTCACAGTCAGAGGTTTTGAGGCTTTATTTCCCCTGTGCTGGAACCTTGGGTTGTGTGGTCTGTCTTGCTCCCTAGCTGTTCCTCCCATTTATCCACATGCAAATGTGGGATGACCCAGTCCATCAGCCACTGCCTTGCTGTGTGTACTCTCTGCCCCAGATGCCTGTCTCTGCTTCTCCTACAAGTCTGAGTGAATGTTTCTTCTTTAACTACTTGATTGTCAGATTGCTATACAGTTTGATTTTTAAGGCTGTTCTGGTTATATTTTGTTTTTAAATTTGTTGTTGTCCTTCTTATGTTGTACAAGGAGACAATGTGAATCTACCTATGTCTCCACCTTGGTGGGAAGCCTCTTCTCTGCAGTTTAATTTCTGCAGTTTCCATTACCCATGGTTTTAGTTTCCCATTGTCAACCATGGTCCAAAAATATTAAATGAAAGATTCCAGAAACAAACAATTCATACATTTCAAATTCCTCACAGCTCTAGCTTGATGAAATCCTGCTCTGTCTTGCTCTGTCCTGCCCAAGACATAAAAATTATGCCTTTTCTATGTATATCCACACTGCATATATAGTACAGTAAGGTACATTGAGATATCACATTGTTATATCTTTTATTACAATATGTTGCTATAATTGTTCTATTTCATTATTATTGTTGTTATGTCTTACTGTGCTTAATTTATAAGTTAAACTTTATCATAGGTATGTATGCATAGTAAAAAATATGTAGTATTTGCAGGATTCAGTACTATCCATGGTTTCAGGCATCCAGTGGGTGTCATGAATATATCTCCCATGGATAAGGCAAGGACTGCTGTCATAGAAACACAATAAGTTCAAGGACACAGGACTTCTTGACAGATTGATTGTGGGGATTAAGATAAAAGAGGAATCAACAGTAACTGGTGCTTTTTTCTTTTTCCCTTTTTTTTATTGTTGTTCAAGTACAGTTGTCTCCATTTCTCCCTTGTCCTACCCTCCACATCCCAGCCATCCCTACCTCCCATCTTCAATCCAACCCCCTTTTGACTTTGTCCATGTGTCCTCTATACATGTTCCTTGACATCCTTCCTCCTTTTTCCCCATTAAGCCCTCCAACCTCCCATCTGGTTACTGTCAGTTTATTCTTAATTTGAGTATCTCTGGTTATATTTTGCTTGCTTGTTTGTTTTGTTGATTAGGTCCCACTTATAGGTGAGATCATATGGTATTTGTCATTCACTGCCTGGCTTATTTCACTTAGCATAATGCTCTCCAGTTCCACCCATGCTGTTGTGAAGGATCCTTCTTTCTTTCTGCTGAGTAGTATTCCATTGTGTAAATGTTCCATAGTTGTTTTAATCCCCTCATTTACTGGTGTGCATTTAGGTTGCCTCCCGCACTAGCTATTATAAACTGTGCTCCTATGAACATTGTGATTCATAGGTTACTTTAAATTGGTGTTTCAGGATTCTTAGGGTAAAGTTTCTGGAAACTGGTACTTTTTGGCTTTAGCGACTGGTAGATGATGGTAACATTACTGAGATGTACATAACCAAGGCTGTGTGGACTGGAAGTTTAGTTTGGAATATGTGAACTCTGAGATAGTTGTTAGATGTTAAAGTGGAATGTAAAGTAGCAGCTGGCTATAAGATTGGAGTTCAGGAGAGAGATCAGTCTGAAAATGTAAATTAGCATTTAGATATTTAAAGGCATGATAGTGGACAAGATTTTCTAGAACAACCTTATTTTATTAAATTTAATCTCTATTGTATTTTTCCCATTACCATTTAGCCTCCTTATATACCCCTCCCCCTAGCAATCACCACACTTATCCACGTTCATGAGTCCTTTTTCCTTTTTCTTTCTTTCTTTTTTTAATTTTAGAGTTTAGGGAGTAGACGGATTGAGCAAAAATAGGAGAAGTTTTAAATATAGAAGGAGATGGTAACAAATTTAAGTTCTGAAAAACAGATCTAGAAATGCAGCCAGCAAAAAAGGCTGAAGTGGAATAGTCAGTGGTTCAGAAGAAAATCCAATGGAGTATAATACAGAAAAACCTAGAATAATATTTGTTTTCAGAAAATACTACTGGTCAAACTAGACAAAATAGGTCCAGTAATGAGGTCATTTGAGAGCTGAGAATGAACCATTTGGTATTTTGTTGGGAACCACCCTACCTGGTATCAGAAGCTGTAACCCCTGCCTAAGCTAAGGCTGAGGGAATGACCTTGGAACTGTAAGCCATCAAGGAGACCAAAGCTTATCTCCCTGGCAGGAGCACCACTTCTGCTCCTTTTACTTCACCCTGCCTGAACCCCAATGCTTGGTTGGTTAGCCAATGACAGGTAAGATTCCCCAAGGGGGGAATGACCTAAGACAAGCATGATCACATGGGAAGCCCCCAAGAAAGGATTTTGGGGGCTACGGCAAAAAGGGGATGATGAACCCTCATCCCCCGGCTTTGACAAAGCCTGAGTGCTCATTCCATCTGGGAGAAAATCTCCTTATCTATTGGTTGCCTTAGTTCCCTTGCTCCACCTAAGCCTGAAACAATGACAGGGTGGTGCAGCCCTGAGCTGAAAAGTATGGTTCCCTGGGTGATCAGGCCTAAGAAAAAATATGTAAATCCTGGGAAACCTGCTTTGTTTAGAATGCTCCCAGTTGAATGAGAAGGGTCCAAGGAGGAAGTAAGTTTGTTCCTCAAAGTCTTTTACAGCTCTTTGACCCTGACTCAAAGTAGGCCCTTAGAGTTCCTTGTTATTTGATCCTTACTTCCCTACAATGAGTAATGAGCTTTACCTGAATTCTTGTACAAATAAACCCAATAAAAAGCCTGCTGGGACAGGAGAACACATGTCTTCCCCTAGAGAGAGTGGCCAAGGCACTTTCCATTTGGAGGGTGGCCACTCCATTCCTACTTCTCCACAGAAAATTGTCTGTTTCTGTGGATGTTCATTTCTCGTGTGTGGACAAGCCATTTGCAGCGTTCCACAGTCACTGCGGGTCGGTCATCGTGCTTCAGTATTTGGCAATGTGATGGCCATTGGTAATTCAGTAAGAAGAATAAGTTCAGTGGTGTGGTCAGGAGTGGATGTCTGGCTGAATTTGATGAAGGGGAAAATGAAGATGAGAAAGTGAATATAAACGTGCTGACAACTCCAAGAAGCTGTGCTATAAAAGGAGGGAAAGAAGTAAGATTATCTTCATTAAAAAGCATAGCTGTTTTTCTAATAGATGGAAGACCTTAAAGAGTATTTTGTGTTAATGAAGATAATATAATTGAGAGGGAGGAATTGATGGTGCGGAAGAGAAGTTTTAGGATTAACGATCTTGAAAGACAAGATAGCGTGGGATCTGAAGCACAAGGAGGACTGACCTTTGACAAGGTTAGGGTGCTTCCTTAATTATAGCGATGATCAGATGACAGTCAGGAAGGGGAAGAGAGTACACAGGAAGTTTGAAATAATAAACAAAAATATTTCATTTTTTGAAATATGGATTCAGCTGGGAAATGAACCATGTCATGTAATGTAATACAGCCATTAAATATGAATCTTTTAATGAGATATAAATCTCACAATGTTAATTTAAAAATGATTAAACTTTATGTGTGTATTATAGTATGATATCAAGTGTCTAAGAAATATATAAGAATAGAAGCACCTCTGCTCAAAATGAAATAATTATTGGTTAATTATGACTGTGTTAAAATGAGTATGGATTATTTCATACTTTGTATGTTTGTATAATTAGGGAAATAATTTAAAAAGACATTTCACAATAACTGGTTACTACAACATGAAAATGTATTCTATGTCCCACTTTACAATCCCCACATATAAGCAGACTAATTCTAACACTAATTCTACTTTATTTTTAGAAATTTCAATAAATGGCAAAGTTGTAAATAAAATATGCATAATCAAGAATGCCTGTGTTTAGAAGCATTTGTGCCTCCTGAAAAAAATATCCATAGAAGAAAAACAACTCATATCCATCATTTTACAATAATACATTAATCTTGGGAATATTTTTTACCATAAGAAGAAGAAGAGGTGTAAGAATTGATAAATAGTGTAAAAAAGGGATTAGAAGATGATACTATAGGACTAAATATATATCCAAAAACAACCTTAATTTTCATAAGTAGAACTATAGAGGAGATACTGGAGAGGGAACATGATTTGCTTCCATTCAGTATTCTGCATTGTCAATTATTTTTATATTCTGCAACACAGTCTTTTTTCTATAGCTGTTCATGCAGAAAAGAGATTTTTAGGGTTTACTGATTTTGCTTAAATTATGGGTCTCCTCATTGAACATTTATCTTTAAATGAGTTACAACAGTAAAACATTGAGTTTTTAATCATAGTGAGAATTTACCTTTCCTGTATCATATAGTACAAGAAAAATAAATTTACCTCTTTATTTTCAGGATACAATTATGCTGAGTCTTTAAAATTTTTCATAAGTTATGAATCTATGGTACAACCTCTCAAGTATTTGGTTGTTGTATGTTAATAACAGGTAAATATCTACCAGCAAGCATATGATGTTGTGCAGGGAATTATTTTCTCAGTTGTTCATCTCATTAAATAAATTATAAAACCCTGAAGGATAGGAACTACATCTTATTCATACTCACATTCTTGAAATGCAACATGGTACCTGGAATATGGCAAGTCCCCAGTAATTTTGTTGATGAATCAGTGAATGAGTAAATGGAAAGAGGGAGAAGAGTATATAGTCTAGTCTATAGAAACCTCATAGTCTTAAAGGGTGCTAAAGTATTTTTAGAAACATACATTTATTTTCATGGCCTCTGAAGAAATCATTCTCCAAAACAGTTGTAATTTCATGGAACAATCATCCTCATTGGCGATGTTTGGGGGATTTGAGAGGCCATCAGTCTTTCAGGCTATTTGTTGATCTGGAACATTTCATCAAAAACATGTTGTTGTGAAAATTAGAAATAAAAAAAAGTCCTTTGTGATATCCTAAGGGAGACTTATTTCTAATCGATTGAACATGCCTGAATACATTCTTAAGTCTTTGCAGGAGTATTAAAACAATGACTCATCTTGTAGTAACATAACAGATAGCATCAGTTGTGAATATAGAACAGATTCTTGTAAACATCATGAATATCCAGAGCAGAAACTGGACCATATTTTAAAGTGACTTATGCCATAGTAACAATACTCATGTTGTAAAATTACTCAGATGAAAACAGGAAAAAATGACTTAATTCAGAATTCAAGCACTTACCTAATAATTTTTCTATCCCTCATGTTGTAATAGTTATACAAAATGAAAAATAGGTGAATTGAACAATGGGAATTGAGAGAGAATGTGATTTCTGACCATAAAGATATATTTGTCTTTGCATGGGAAATCAATAAGTTGCTTGGATATTGTAAGACTATTTTTAAAACCCATTATTTGAGTACCTTACCATAATTAAGAGAGCTGAGTGGTGTTCTGAGCCATTTTCCCTTTGTTTTCTGAAAACATATATATCAGAGATCTCTCCCATGTCCACCTGCAACTAGATCCTGTAGGGAAACTTTAAAAAATCACATTTTTTTCTCATGCTGAGAATAAAATTGCATATAATTATTTCCAGTTTTGAGATTTTAGTCAATAGAAAATAGTGGAAGTGTATGTGTGTTTAATGTAAAATTGATATAATAAAGAAAGCAATTATCATTGCATTTAGGAGGCTTGACTTCAATTAGAAAAAAATAAATTTAAAGAGTAAGTGCATATATGACACAATTAGTTTGGTCACTTTTTTAAAGAAATTTATCTAGCTATGACTGACTTTTTATTTCCCTAAACGTTAGCCCAAAATGGAAAATGTACCTGTCCACTTCTAATCAGATGTTTGCATAATAAAACACCTCTGTTATTAATTCAGAGTAGTTTCCTGTAGAATATGCTCTAGTAGAGTTTGGTGGTGCTCTTTGTAAATACAATGGATAAGATGATAAGTAACAGAATTCCATAAACATTGGCAGCTCTAAGTTTAACATATTGCCTGCAAATCAAAAAGGAGGGCTCTGGAATCAGATTGCCTGGGTTCAAATCCCAGATCTCTCATTGAACTTGAACTTGAGCAAGTCACTTCTCCATGAACCTCTTTTTGTTTCCTCATCAGCAAAGCAAATTTGTTCTGAAACTATATACAATAATGAATGTGACAGTTTAGCAGAGTTCTTATCACACAGGAAATAGTATGTGTTACATATTTGTCACAGGAGGTACAATGACAGGACTAAAAAATACTTCAAAGATTTAATAACCTAATGATAAAGAAAATATTTGCTCTTCAAACTAATATTACCATAAGGAAATGACCTAGACATGAACCTTCTTTGTGTTCTTTTTAAGCCACACCCACCTGTTGTTGATCCCATAAAATACAGAGTTCTGTCATTCTCAATTTTTAATATCAAAGCATGCTCATCCCACAGGAATAGGAGAGGTATTTTAATGAGCTATTATAGGATAAATCACAATTTTCAAGCATTTGCCCCTTCTTTGCCATCAACATTGATTCTTCAAAAGCATTTGAGTTCTATAATCTTTTTAAATATTATTATTACTCCACTTTGGACATAAAGAAAATATTACTTTTATAAGTAATTGTCATTTTCCTTTTCTTTCCCTCATCAATCTTTTACATTTCAGTGACCTCTTCCATGCTTGACATTAGGGAGAGCAAATCTTGAAAGTGATTAATGACTTTTGGATTTGTTCAAATAGCAAAGTATGATACTTCTAGGGTTATAGGATCGTAACTCCAAAGACATAAAGTGATTTCTTTCAAAATGATGGATTTTCAAAGTAATTTTTAACTATTGGGTAGTTACTTACTTTATCATTTTTGCCAATGAGTTTTGGGAAATGAGTTATCTAAAAATCAGTGTAAGAATGAGCCATATTGATCCTTTCTCTATAATCACATTTTTGAAGTGGTATTAAACACATGACTTCTCTTTTTTATCCTATTGTTTCTAAAATGGGAATGCTAAGTATCAGTATATCTCATCTAAACAATTACACTTGTCTGAAGATTATGTAATTCCCATTTACAGGGAAAAATGAATGCTTACAAATCAATGCAAAACTGGCAAGGGTTGAGTATAGCTAAGGGTTGAGCATTAGCTAATATGAGTTAACATATTAAGTACATATTAAAAGTACATTACAACAACTTTGGTTGTTTCAAAGTCAACCAAAAAAAAAAAAAAAAACCCAAAAAGAAAAAAAATAAGGGACTGAAAAATGGATAAAGCCAGAATATGTCGATAAAGAACAAACAGAGAGGAAAGGAGTTGACTCAATACCAAGAACCAATGTAATATTTAGTTTGAAGAGCAAATATTTTCTTTACCATTAGGTTATTAAATCTTTGAAGTATTTTCTGTTATTTTATTTTATTTTTATTTTTTAATTTTTATTTTAATTGTTGTTCAAGTATGTTTTCTGTCTTTTACTCCCAGCCCAGCCCACCCTCCCCAGCCTTTGAGGTATTTTTTTTTAGTTCTGTTGCTTGCTGGTTTTTTTTCCATTTGAAGTATATTTGTATGATTGAAAAATCTATAAAAACACCATCTACATTATTTGGCAATTAAAATAATAAAATAGTAAAGTCTGATCATTATTTTCATCTTTTTAAATATTTAATTTTTAAAGTAAATAATATTTTTTGACATTTTGACCAATTCAAAAGAACCTATGCACCCCAATATTCATAGTGACTCAATTTACAATAGCCAAGTGCTGGAAGCAAACTAAGTGACCAACAGTAAATAGATCAAAATACTATGATCAAAATAAATAGATAAAAAAACTATGGCACATTTACACAATGGAATACACAGTAGAAAAGTAAATAATATTTTTTAAAAATCTTTAAATAACAATTTTAAAAGTTCAATAGAAGACATAAGCAAAGGGGAATTGTTATTTTTAAAGGAGAAAACATTACTGATGCTAATTTCACAGAAGATAAGGCAATTCACTGTTACTAATATTGTAAAATAAAAGTTCCTCAAAAATTAAAAATAGACTACTAAATGATCCAGCAACTCCACTCTGAGTATTTATCTGAGAACCCCAAAACACCAATTTGAAAAAATATATATGCACCACTGTGTTCATTGCAGTATTACTTACAATAGCCAAGATATGGAAGCAGCCCAAGTGTTCATCAATAGACAAATGGATAAAGAAAAGGTGGTACATACAGTGGAATATTTGTCACAAAAAAATAAAATCTTGCCATTTGCGACAACTTGGATGGACCAATTGGGTATTATGCTCATGAAATAAGTCTGTCACAGAAAGACAAATGCCATATGATTTCACTTTTGTGGAATCTGAAAAAATAAGAAAACAAACAAACTTGTAGATACAGAGAACAAATTGATGGTTGCGAGATGGAAGTGGGTTAGGTGATGGGTCTGGAGGATGGGTGAAGGGATTATTAAGTACATATTATAGTGATAAAAAGTCATAGAAATGTAAATACAGCATAAGGAATATAGTCGGTATCATTATAATAACTACTTATGGTGTAAGTTGTGTACTAGACTTATTGGGGTAATTACTTTGCAAGTTATACAAGTGTCTATTCACTATGTTGTATACTTTAAACTAATATAATATTATATGTCAACTGTAATTGAAAAATATAAATATTATTTTTAAAAATCCAGTAAAGAAATAAAAGGCAAATTAATGAACAAACCAACTAAACATGTTTAAAAGCAGACATTTGTCTTTCAATAATAATTTTACCCTGAACAGTGACAAAATAGTGATCTCTTTCAATAGAAATAAGTTCCAAGATCTGTAAAAATGCTAAAACTAAATAATGAAAAAAACAGAAAATTCCTACTACTTATGTAGTTTGATACCCCTCCCCAAAATTACAAAATAATAATAAATGATGATAATAACAATAAGATAGAATAAGATGTGAAGGAAAAAGTCTTAGTGCTCAAATAGCTGTATCTTCTCAACAAATCACTCTTATTACATTTTATCTTTGGTGGGACCAAGAATTTCCAATGCACAACCGGATTACAAAATTCTGTCTTCCAGTGTTACAGTAAACATATTAGTGTCTTCCATTCATTCTCTATATTTCTCATAGGTGTCAAGTAAACAATTTTAAACAGGATGACTTGGAAAACAGTCTATTGTCTCTACACAAAGAAGTACAAAAAACAAATTTCTGTCCAATTTGTAATTATATTCCTTGTTTGTTATATTTAAATATGCACAATGGCTGCAACTGTTTTCAGAGCTGACTAATAAATTGTCCACTGAGAGCAGCATTTATGAGGAGAAAACACTGAGAATATGATGGAGCAGCGTTTGTACCTTGCACCATTGTCTTTAACCAGGCAACAACAGAAATAAACTTTCTAAGTAATTGAAAGTTTACATGGGACTCATCATCATGACGTCCCAATCCAAATGTCATGTGGAAATCTCATCATTCCAAGGACTATGGAAAAGCCCTTTTTCCATTTCATAATTTAGCTATTATTTCAAATGAAAATGACAGTTTATAATAACTCTTTGACCATTAATTTAATTCATCTTGGAAATCTTCATCTTGATTTTCACTTACTAAAAGAAAACAAAATCTCTGGGCATAGCATTACTCAGATCACAATTAAAACTTATTCCTCAAAAATTAGTTGAAGACCCAAAGTAAATAAAATAAGACTAATATCCTTGTTATTAAATTAAACATATGAACTGAATAGATAGAAACTTGAGAAGACAGTTCAAACTGCCTTTGGCTTTAGAACTGATAAATGCAGTTATGTTCTGTTTATAATACTGAAGAAGATTAATGTTTTTAAGCATATATATAGCTTCCTAATTTTTGTGTATATTTTGTATCTTATCACTTTATGATATTTGGAGCCAAAACAAATAACCTTTATTACAAATGTGCAATAAATTACCAAAATAGACTCAAGAGAAAAAGAGACCCATACAATCTTGTCCCACCATCACTAACGGTATGAAATGACTGTAAAATCTCTCAAGCAAAAGGTTGCCATTCACAAAATGACTTGGGCAACAACAATGGTAGACTACTATATACCTATTAGAATTACTAAAACTCGGAAGCAAACAAGATGTCCTTCAGTTGGTGAATGGATAAACTAGTTAAGTCAGACAATGGAATATCATTGAGCCCTAAAAATAAATGAGCCATCATGTCATGAAGAGACATGGAGATACCTTAAAAACATATTACTAAGTGAAAGAAGCCCATCTTAAAAGGCTACAAACTGTATGATTCCAACTATACAACATTCTGGGTAAGGCAAAACTATGGAAGAAAAAGGAAAAAGTTGGGTGGTTACCAGGAGTGAATAGGGGAAGTTAAGTAGGCAGAATAAAGAACAATTTGGGGCAATAAAAATGCTCTATATGATATATAATGATGGAGACACACCATTATATTTTTGTCCAAAACTCACAGAATGTTCAATAATAATAGTGAACCCAAAAGTATACTATGTTATGTGTCAAAGTAAACTCATCCTTGGTAAAGAAGAAGAAGAAGAAGAAGAAGAAGAAGAAGAAGAAGAAGAAGAAGAAGCAGCAGCAGAAGGGGAGGAGGAAGAGGAAGTGGAAGAAGAAGGAGAAGAAATGTACCAATCAGTGATTCATGTTTACACTGGGGGAGGCTATGCAAATATAAGAACATAGAGTATATAGAAAATCTCTGTACCTTTCTCTCAATTTGTTGTAAAGTTAAAATTGTTTATTTTATTTCATTTTTTCTTTTTTAATTATAATTGTTGTTCAAGTACAGTTTTCTGTCTTTTACTCCCATCCCAGCCCACCCCCCAGCCTTTCCCACCTCCTTCCCATTTCCACCCCCCCCCCATAGTTTTTGTCCATGTGACTTTTACAATTGTTCTTGTAAACCCTTCCCTTTTCCCCTGGAATTCCCTCCCCTCCCCCCTCTGGTCACTGTCAGCCTGTTCTCTATTTCAGTGACTTTGGTTATATTTTGCTTGCTCGTTTGTTTTGTTGCCTAGGTTCCTGTTAAAGGTGAGATCATATGGTATTTGTCTTTCACTGCCTGGCTTATTTCACTTAGCATAATGTTTTCCAGTTCCATCCATGCTGTTGCAAAGGGTAGGAGCTCCTTCTTTCTTTCTGCTGCATAGAATTCCATTGTGTAAATGTACCACAGTTTTCTGATCCATTCATTTACTGATGGGCACCTAGGTTGCTTCCAACACTTGGCTATTGTAAATTGTGCTGCTATGAACATTGAGGTGCATAGGTTCTTTTGGATTGGTGTTTCAGGGTTCTTAGGTTATAATCCTAGCAGTGGAATTGCTGGGTCAAAAGGCAGATCCATTTTTAGTTTTCTTAGAAAATTCCATACTGTTTTCCATAGTGGTTGAACCAGTCTGCAATCCCACCAACAGTGCACTAGTGTTCCCTTTTCTCCACATCCTCTCCAACACTTGTTGTTTGTTGCTTTGTTTATGATGGCCATTCTCACTGGTGTGAAGTGGTATCTTATTGTGGTTTTAATTTGCATCTCTCTGATAGCTAGTGATACTGAACATCTTTTCATGTCTCTGGATCCTCTGTATGTTCTCCTTGGAGAAGTGTCTGTTCAGGTCCTTTGCCCATTTTTTAATTGGTTTGCTTGTCTTCTTAGAGTAGTTAAAATTGTTTTTAAAAAATAAAGTCTTTTTAAAAATGTAGTTGTATTTAAAAAAATGTCTCTTTAAAACAATGTGTATTATAAGTAGCCAGGAATAAATCACACAATCTATAGTCAAGAAATTCATAGGTAAAATTGCAAAAAATTATTGACAACCTTAAAAGAAAACATGCAATATATTAATATAGAAAGAAAATATAAAGGTGGCTTCAAACTACATTACAAAGCTATAATGATCAAACGATATGGTGTAAGCATAAAAATAGAAATATATACCAATGGAACTGTGTACAGAGCCCAGAATATATATGTTCAATTACTTTATAACAAAGAACCTAAGAATATACAATGGATAAAGGACAATTTCTTCAATAAATGATGTTGGAAAATTGGACAGCCATGTGCAAAAGAAAGAAACTGAACCACTATTTTAAACCATACATAAGTTACCTAAAAAAATATTAAAAACTTAAACTCAAAGACCTGAAACCATAAAAATCCTAGAATAAAACATGTGACAAACTCCTTGATTCAGTCTTAGCAAAGATTTTTTGAATTTGAAATAAAAAATAAAGGCAGCAAAAGTAAAAATAAATGAGAATACATGGGACTAAAACGCTTCTGCACAGCAAAGAAAACCATCAATAAAACAAAAAGTCAATGCACTGAATGAGACAAAATATCTCTGAACCATATATTTTATGAGTTAATATGCAAAATAGACAAAGAACTCATACAACTCAACAGCAAAACAAACAAAAAGATTAAAAATGAGCAGAGATTCTAAATAGATTTTTTTTTCCTAAGAAGACATACAGATGGCCAACAGGTACATGAAAAGATGCAAACATCACTAATCATCATGAAAATCAAAATCAAAGTCAAAATGGCATGCCACCTCACAACTATTACAATAGGTATTATGAAAAAGATAACAAATGTTGGCAAAGATGTGGAAGGAAGAGAACCCTCATGCACTGTTTGTGGGAATGTAAATTTGTGTGGCCACTATATTATGGAGGTTCTGCAAAAATTTAAAGATAAAACTACCATATAATCTAGCAATTCCATTTATGGGTGTTTATCCAAAGAAAACAAAAACATTAATTAAAAAAGATATATTCCATCCCGTATTCACTGCAGGAGTATTTACAATAGCTGAGCTATGGAAGTAACCTGAGTGTCTGGTTAATTTATGATGCTGTTCACTGTAAATATGCTCACTGATTTTCTGTGTTCTCAATCTGTCAATTAATAATAGAGGGACACTGAAGTCTCCAAGTATAATATAGGGCTTTTGTCTATTCCTCCATACAGTTTTATCAGGATTAGCTTAAACATTTTGACTCCTTTATTAAGTACAAATAAATTAAGAATTATGAATTATATAAATGACCCCCATTATTATTATTGTTTAATATCCTCTTTATCCCTGATTGTGGTTCTTCTAAAGTTGTTTTTGTCTGAAATCAATATAACTATGCTAGCTCTCTTTTGATAAGTTTTAGCATGGTATATCTTTCTCTCTGTACTTATGGTCCAAGTCTTTGTATTTAAAGTAGATTTCTCATAAACAAACTAGAGCTCAGTTGTGTGTGTGTGTGTGTGTGTGTGTGTGTGTGTTTAATCCATTCTGATAATTTTGTCTTTTAACTTAGGACTTCTATGTTTAAAGTGATTATTGATATAGTTGGACTAATGTCTACCAAGCTGGCAAATGTTTCCTGCTTATTGCACTTGTTCATTGTTTCTTCTCCCCTTTTCTCTATTTTCTAGCTTTAATTGATCATTTTACAGGATTAAATTTTATCATCTGCAAATCTTTTTCTTTTGAAAAAACAAAATTTGTATGGTTTCCTTAGAATTTGCAATATAGATTTGTAAACTAAGTCTATTTTTGAGTAGCACTAAACCACCTCATATGTAATGCTGCTACCTTATAATTGAATATTTCCAATTATTCTTTCCCATTACATATGACATTGCTATCATTCACTACATTTGTCCATATAGTATAAATACACAATATGTTGCTACTATTTTAAACAGTTATAATTGAATCAATTAAAAATAAAAATTAAAAATTATTTTAACTTTATACATTTTGAATACCATTCTTCCTTATGTACATCATATATACATAATTATACTATATATACATAAAAATAATTTCTCTCTCTCTAAAATTTTTTATGTATATCATATATACATAAATTTGCTATATAAATAAAGTTTATTTCATTTTATAATTGGTATAATTTTTTGTTTATTTGAGAAAGTCTTTATTTGTCTTTCACTTTTGAAAGAGAAATTGGCTGGGTATATATTCTAGATTGTGGCTTTTTCTTTAAAAACTTTAATCATTTCATTCCGCTATCTTCTTGCTTACATAGTTTCTGATAAAAAATTGGCTATAATTCTTACTCTTGTTCCTCTACAGGTAAAGTGTTTGTTTCTTTCAAGCTTTTCTGTCTTTGTTTCTTTTTTCCCCAGTTTGACTATAATATCACTAAGTGAAAATATTTTGATTTATATCCTGCTTAGTTTATGTCCTACTCTTCATTTGTGGTTGGTGTCTCATTAATTTTGCAAAGTTGTCAGTTATTCTCATGTCAAATATTTCTCCTACTCTGCTCTTTCATCTCCTTCTCATATTTGAAATATGTAGATTTTACCTGTTTTCAAATTATCCTACAGTTCTTGGATGCTCTGTTCTATTTGTTCTAATTCTCTTTTTTCTTTGCATATTAATGTGGAGTTTCTATTGACCTAACTTTAAGTTAACTGATTATTTCCTTGACCATTTAGGCTACAGATAAGCCCATCAAAGCATTCTTTATTTCTACTACATTGTTTTTAATTTGTAGAATGTTCTTTTAGTCTTATAGTTTGTCTCTCTGCTTATATATCCACCTGTTCTTAAATGTGGTCTATTTTTTTAAAAAAATTATAGTCCTTAACATTAATTATAGTTATTTTAAATTCTTTTTCTGATAATTCTAACCTCTACATCACATATGAGTCTGGTTCTGATGTTTTCTTTGTCAGTTCAGATTTTGATGTTTTTCTTATCTTTTATTATGCCTTATACATTTTTAAAGCCAGACGAAATGTGTGAGGTAAAACAAAACTGAAGTAATCAGAATTTTAGCATCAGATTTATGTTAATCTGGCTAAAAATTAAACTGTGCTTATTTTTTTTCTTTTTGCAACTATAGGTGCCAGGCAAGGGTTTCAAATTTCTCTACTATATTTTGTTGTTGTTGTTCCCTGTTGATTTTGAGTTTCTCTAAAAACTCCTTATAAATAGTCCATATTCTGAAATTAAGTTCTAATACACTGTCATTATACTGGATACTTGGTGTGGTAGGTTTTTTTGAACTAAATTGTGTCCCTTCAAAATTCACATATTAAAGTCTTAAGCCCCAGTACCTCAAAATATGAGTATATTTGGAGACTGGGCCTTTAAAGAAGTAGTTAATGTTAAATAAGATAGTGTGGTAGACCTTAACCCACTATGACCAGTGCCTTTATGAGATGGGGGAGACACCAGAGATGCATGTATGCACACACACACACACACACACACACACAAGAACACAGCAAGACAGCAGTTATCTTCAAGCAAAGGACAGAATCCTCAGGAGAAATCACACATTGATTCCTTAATCTTGAACTTCCAGCCTCTAGAACTTTGTGGACATTTATTTCTGATTTTTCAAGCAATCTAGTCAGTGGTATTTTATCATGGGAGCCCTAGAAAACTAATGCAGTAGTTGTGGAAGACAGGAAGTGATTGATAATCTTATGATTAAATCTCAGTTTTTTAATGGGCCTGTGCCCCTGGGTATGGACTTTCACAAATGTCTTTAACTTTTTTTCCCTACCCCATAGATGAAAATGGGGGCTAAAGAGGTCTAAAGTAACTCAAATGCCTTCTCCTAAGTGAAATAAGATTCTGGTAAAGTCTTTTACCCAGAAGAATAAGATTTGTTGTGGATAATGCTCTGGTATTATTTCACATTGGTTAATTTTGCCATTTCTCTACCGTATAGACAAAGGAATCTTTCTTGGGTCTTTGGTGCCCCTGACATAATTCCTGGAAATAAAAACTCATGTGCCTACAGAGTTTCCTTAATGCTGCAGTCCCCAGGAGTTTCCTCTTATGTTACTCCATACACAGCCTCTAGCAATTAATTAAAATCACCATTAAATGATCCTAGCAGTTTAGGCTCTTCCAGGTATGTCCAAATTTTTGGCATCTCTGTGCCACACTGGAAGAGGAGTTGTTTTGGGCTACACATTAAATACATTGTTACATGTAATCACAAAAATATCTCATGTATTAAGTAAATTTAAGATTTTTTGTTGGGCCACATTCACAGCCATCGTGGGCTGCATGCAGCCCACGGGCACAGGTTGGACACCCCTGAGTCGGTCCTTGTCCAGCTAAGCAGGTCTTATTTGTGACCCTCTGGGTTCATCTGTCTCTTCCATTTCCAGAGCAGTGATCTGCCATCATTGATTTTCAGTCTGTTCAGCTTTTCCTTGCTGTGGGAAGAGGAGTGATGACTTTGAAGCCCTTTATAAACCAGAACTGAAACCAAAAGTCCCCAGAGCCACTTTTTGAATCCATGATTTGGTATTCTAGGTTCTGTGCTCTTAATTACTGTGCTATACTGACCCACTACAGTTTCAAAAACAAGCCTCTGCTTTTAAGAGCAATGTGATGATGAGTACTTGATTTTCGCTATGAATAAGAAAGTTCATAATTCATGTTGTAATATGAAGAGTATAAACCCTAGGCTGTTTTTACTGCAAAAACATTCAGGCAATTTTCTGAACCTAAGATGTAAGTTCCATGGGGACAAATACTTGTCTCTGTCTCTTTTTTTAAATCACTTTCTTGCCAGAACCTACAACTATGCTCTTTAGTCACTAAATACCCAATCAATGTTTGTCGAGTAAGTAGTTGTTCTAGGGAAAACCAGAAATGATGACTTGAGATGAATAAAAGAAACCGACCACAATAAATCCTTGTAACCCCAACTCTTCCAGGCCAGCATATTATCACCCAGGACAAACATGGACACTAAAGGCTGCATGCAGAGAATTTTGTTAGCAACTTGTATAGACTGAATCGTGATTCTTCTGTTCCAGGCATCCCCTTGAAGTCTGGTGTCATTAGAAAATAACAGGACCTAATGTATATAAAATACATATATAACAATGGACTGTAGCATAGGTCAAGTTCCAGACAAAGGGTAAAAATGTAATTGAGGATTCCAGGAGAGGGAAAAATCAGTAAGAGGAGAGATAGTAAAGAAAGAGTTCAGGGAAATTGGAACAAAAACTGGGCCTTGAAAGTAGTACACATAGGAAGCATTTAAGTAAAAGGAAAGATGAAAGGGAGGCAAGAAGTAGGCAGGAGGAATTCTGAAGAGAAAAAGCAGGATGAGCCGAAAAACAGAAAGCGGGGTGGTTCATGGAATGAAAGAGAGCGGCAGGGGAAACGGTTGGGCATAGACGATTTAGACTCTAAATTTTAGAATGATACCTGGTATTAAGTCAGGTTAGAAAGACAAGTAAGGGCCAAGTGGTAATTTAAACCTTAGTCATAAAACTGAACAGTAGAATTAAATTGCACTCTCTATAGAAATTCTACACCTGTCCAGGAGCAATTTTTTTAAGCAATAGTAAATCACAGGGGCACTAGGTCATTTGGCATGAAAATCATCTAGTAAGTTTAGACACAATCCAATTAAGTTGCAATCAATACCATAAGATTTTGGAGCATTTGCCATAAATTTTGGTATGAAACCATCTCATCAAATTTGAGTGCAGCTGTAGTGAAAATCCCAGGTTCCCATCACTATTGAAAAGTTCTCTGACCTTAAACACATCAATCTAAAATAAAGGAAGCACTGTGGAAACTGATCTGCGACTTTGTGGAAACCTAGAGAAATAATAACTGGAAAATGAGAACTATATCCTAATATTTAGGGATCCATCAAGATAATGTTTTATCTAGTCTTTAAAAGTTAATAAAATCAAACACTTTCAACATGCATTATCTCAGAGGTGTTGATTATATAGTGAATTAAGCTCACAAGATTCATAATTTACACTTACCTAACCAAAAACAAATTTAGAGTATAGGGCTATCATTATCTACCAAGGTAGGAGTGTCAAACTCATTTTCACTGGGGTCCACATCAGCCTTGTGGTTGCCTTTAAAGGGCCACAATAATTTTAGGACTGTACAAATGTAACAACTCCTTAACAGTTAAGGAGTTGTTACATCCAACCCTTTGAAGGTAACTGTGAGACTGATGTAGCCCCCAATGAAAATGGGAGTTTGGGAGTTTGACACCCCTATACTAAGGGAAACTCACTGCAGCAGCAGGTACCATTGAATATGTTTACCAGATCTTGACCAAAATCTCAGGAACCATAAAGCTATATAAGAACTAACTAAGTAAAAAGAAGTTTTCCTTTCTCCTCCAACTGGTCTATTATATTTAGAAATAGCATTTTTCCATTTCTCTTCTCTATAGGTTCTGTTTCTCTGGTTGATTTTTGCACAATTGTTATTAGCCTATATAGTAATACATGGTCACATTCTGAACAATAAATATGTGTTCATTTGTATCTATGAAGTTGCAGTGTTATCTGTTGTGTTGCAAAAAAAAATAATGACAGATCACTGTATTATGTCCCAGAAAGCCTCAATGACTAATGCTTTTTTGGCTATGTATATTATTTTCCCTTTGAATTCTAATAACAATGACATATGAGTGGCATATAAGATTTAAAAAGTAAATAATGGACTATAACTACATATACCAAATTCATGATAGAAGGGCTATTTGTGTAGAAAATACTGAGATCTACAAACAATTGATCCTTCAATGACACATTTCCAAAATGTTTGGGTAAGAAAATATTGTCAAGAAAGAACTGAAACCACCATCAGAATTGATTCCCTGATGACTTTTAGTCACATTACTAGTTTTATATTGATGTAACTCTCATACGTTTTAATATTCTAAGGATTTTACATCTATAAAAATAGGTCACAAGTGCAAAACTTTCAAATTCAAAGCTCAGCAGACCAGGAAATTTAAACTCCCATTACTGGAGATTTTATTACTTCACCATAATTCACTTTTCTATTATTCCATAAAATTCTGCTTCAGATACATTCACAACAAGGGTCCATATGACATCTATTGGATGAGATTTAAAAATGGATATATACAAACTGTGTCTCTTTACAAATCTTTGCCTATCAATTTCCTAAATACAATCACCTTAATGTTCATATTTTCTATCATGTTATGCAAAATTGTTCCATATACCTGTTATAAAATACCTGTTTTTACTATGACTAAGTGTTCTTAACTGATCTTGATAAAGTCAAAATACTAGTTATATGACTAAAAAATATCCTAACATAAAATTCAGTATGAATTTTTAATCTTCTAAGAGAAAAAAGCTGTTAAATGTTTCTAATTGTAGAAATTAAGACATTTTCACATGGTTTAAAATGATAACAGTTCACTTTTCATCTTGATATTGAAAATTATTTTTCTGACAAGGATTTGATATCATTTTCAGAATAATTTATCCTAATGATAAACCCCTTGCTGTTTTTTATTTCCTGAGAACACTAGCTTCAATTTTCCAATACATGTATCAATCAACTAGAATGCTCTAGTCTTCTCAGGAATCCATCCATAATATTGTTTATTTCATACTTAGTTTAATTGTTATATTTTTAAAATCACATTAATATTATCACTTTGGATCCTAAATGTTTATCCCTTAGTTCTTTAATATGAAATAATCTGACATTATTTATCTTATGCTTTTTTATATTGCTACATTCTCATTTTATCTATGCCCTCAGTTCTCTTATAGAATCTGATGTTTGGTGTTTATTATAAGCTATTTTATGATATTAAACTAATTTGTCAATAATTTGTGTGATAATTAAATGGCCTTCCTTATATTTATTTTTTAATCCTTATTTTATTTTTTTAATCTTTACCCAAGGATATGTTTATTGATTTCGGAGAGAGAGGAAGGGAGGGAGGGAGGGAAACAAAGATAGAGACACTGATGTGAGAGAGAAACATTGATTGGCTTCCTCCCCTATGAGCCCTGACTGACCAGGGTTCAAACCTGCAACCTAGGTATATGTCCTGACTGGGAGTTGAACCTGCCACCTTTTGGTGTATGAGACAACACTCCCACCAACTGAGAACCCAGCCAGGACAGAATGACCTTTATTTTCACTCAGCTCTCAGAGTCCCCGCACCATGACCTCAAATCTAGAAATTGTATTCTTACATTTCTTACAGCTCTGTCCAAGATTTAGGCTATAATTATACTCATATTTCTATAAGGCCCACAACCAGGTTATAGCTCCTTCTAATTAGTTTTAGCTCACTACACCAGCAGAGCATTTGGCCCTCTGTTCTCTTCCTGTGCCATGCTATGCAGTGCATAATGTGTTAAGACAGTTCTGTAGACAATTCAGGCTTCAGTTTTAATATCATAAAACAATTAAGAGAAATTGATATTAGTTGTTTGTTTTGTCAAATCAGTGGCTCTTAACTCTTGTTGCATTTTAGAATCTCTTAGTAACTTAAAAGTAATTTGTGATGCCCAATCAGTCTCTCACCCCCAACCCCTGCCACCACGTCATGGTCTGATGCAGCTCCTGGGCTTTACATTGAAAACCACTGGCCTCGATTTGTGGGTTATATTTTTCTTTTAGATCATTTATAAATTTTTCACTATAGTCTTCTCAGAAAATGATTAGAAACAAATTTGCTCTCTAAGATTAGATAGCTATGTAGAAAGAAAGTTATAATAATGTACAGTACGAAGTAAATTCTCATTAGGTTTGGTAGTTAAACGACTTGAAAAATGCCTACCTATATTCAAATAAAGATGATAAGCCATTATTTATTCTCAGAAATGACAAAATTGTGAAAACTTATATATCATCAAGAGACATGTTAGCTGATAAAATCTCAACTAAAGTCAATCTTAATTTCCACTTTTTTTCATATTTCACTATCAAATTATTTTGTAAAAGTGTTTATGATAATGTATTACATTTTTTAACCCTTGTTATTTAAGCATCATGGTACATTGAACATACCTATGAAATAAGCAACTGCTTGTGAAAATATTTCCAAATTTTTAAGTTTACTCTCCTACTAAAGAAACTAGAGCCAAGTTTCTACTGATGGCCAGCAAATTTGCCAAGTTCTGCAAATACTGAAACACACATTAGACATTAATTTTAGCATCATTAATTAACTAACTAGTTTGAGAGATGAGTCTTCAAATAATTATACTTCCATTTAATAATTAATATAATACTGAAATATTCATACTGAACAAATTATGTTAAGTGCATGGGAGAGTAAGTCTTAAGGGTAGTCCATATTAATGCTCCACAATAAGATAATAATTTTGTTGACATTTGTGAATACCATAAATCATAGCATTTTAGAATTAAAAATATTAGAGAAATTCTGAACCATGCGTAAGAAAAGTTTAGTCACATGCTTGAGAGAAAACAAAAGTGTTTCATAAAATGTAAAAGCTCTATGAAACTCTAATCAAATTGTCAGTGCATAAACTGTTAGTGGAACACTGTCACATTCATATCTTAAATATTGTCTGTGGCTCTGTTGCATTGTAATAACAGTGTTGAGTAGTTGCAAGAGACCAACCTGGCCTGCGAACAATAGACTATCTATCTAGCCCCTTACAGAAAAAGGCCGTCAATACCTGTTTCAAGTCAACACTGTTGGTCAGAGCTTGCTGTGATGATGGAAATATTCTACATTTTCTCTGTTAAATGCAATATCCACTAGTTATAGGAAGTTATTCACATCTTCAAATGTGAGTATTGTGATGAAGAAACTGATTTTCTAAAATTGAAATTTTTAAATTTAATTTATTTATTTTTAGAGAGGCGAAGGGAGGGGGAAAGAGAGGGAGAGAAACATCAATGTGTGGTTGCCTCTCATGTACACTCTACTGGGGACCTGGCCTGCAACCCAGGCATATGCCCTGACTAGGAATCAAACCGGTAAACCTTTGCTTCTCAGGCCAGGACTCAATCCACTGAGTCACACTGCCAGGGCTCTAAATTTAATTTTGATTAATATAAATTTATCTTATTATTTTAAAATATGCAATTTTAATCATTTTAAGTTTAGCTCATTTTGATTTATTTAATGCAGCATTAACAGTTAAGAGTGTTGCAGTCAAGATGGAGGCATAGGTAGATACACGTTTCCTCCTCACACAACATAAAGAAGGACAACAACAAATTTAAAAACAAAAAATAACCAGAACTGCTAGAAAATTGAACTGCATGGAAGTCCAACAACCAAGGAGTTAAAGAAGAAACATCCATTCTGACTGGTAGGAGGGGAGGAGAAGGGCAGCCAGGTGGAGAGGACTTGTGGCAAGGCAGTGGCTGGACGACCTCAATGGGCAAAGCAATGGCTGGTGGGCCAGGATATTCCACATTTTTGAGCAGATAATGGGGAAGAACAACTGGGGACCAAGAAAAACTGCAACCCAGGGTTCTAGTGTATGAAAATAACCTCAAAACCTCTGGCTGTAAAACTTGTGGGGCTTGTGGTGGCAGGAAAAACTTCCAGCCTCACAGCAGAGTTTGTTGGAGGGACCCATAGGGTCCTAGAATGTACAGAAAACCAATCCACCTGGGAATCAGCACAAGATGAGGCTAGTTTGCTTTGGGGTAGTGGGGGAAGTGACTAAAAGCCAGCTGAGAGCCCAGCAAGCAGCATTGTTTCCTCTCAGACCCCTCCTCCATGTACAGTGCCACAATATAGTGACATGGGTAGCCCTCCCATGGCGAATAGCTAAGGCTCTTCCCCTTACAATATAACAGCTGCACAGAGACAAAAAAATATGACCCTAATGGGAAAAAAAAAAAAAAAAAACAGATCAGAACTCCAAAAACAGAACTAGGCAATGAAGAAATAGCCAACTTATCAGAGTTCAAAACACAAGTAATCAGAATGCTCATAGAAATGGGTGAGTATGGTCACAAAATAGAGAAAAAGTGAAGGTTGTGCAAAGAGAAATGAAGAGATATGTAGTGGGAACCAACAGTGAAGGCAAGGAAACCGGGACACAAATCAATGATTTGGAACAGAAGGAAGAAATAAACATTCAACCAGAATAGTATGAAGAAACAAGAATTCACAAAAATGAGGAGAAGCTTAGGAACCTCTGGGACAACTTTAAACATTCTTTAAAAAAAAAATCATTGTTCAAGTACAGTTTTCTCCTCTTTACTTCCATTCCAGCCCGCCCACCCATCCCTCTCCACTTCCCTCCCATTACCACCCTCCCCCTAGTTTTTGTCCATGTGTCTTTTAACTTTGTCCTGTAAACCCTTCCCCCTTTCCCCTGAAACTCCCTCTTCTCTCTCCTCTGGTCACTTTCAGCCTCTATTTCAGTGTCTTTGACTATACTTTACTTGTTTCTTTGTTCTGTTGTTTAGGTTCCTGTTAAAGATGAGATTTTACACATTCAATGCAATACCTATTAAAGTACCAATGGCTTATTTCACAGACATAGAACTTTAAACATTTTAACATACCAATCATAGAGGTGACAGAAGGAGAGGAGAAAGAGCAAGAAATTAAAAACTTATTTGAAAAAATAATGAAGGAGAACATCCCCAATCTGGCAAAGGAAATAGACTTCCAGGAAGTCCAGGAAGCTCAGAGAGTCTCAAAGAAATTGGGGCCAAGGAAGTCCATGCCAAGGCCCATCATAATGAAATTACCCAAGATTAAAGATAAGGAGAAAATCTTAAAAGTAACAAGAGAAAAAGAGATAGTTACCTACAAAGGAATTCCCATAAGACTGTCAGCTGATTTCTCAAAAGAAACCTTGCAGGCAAAAAGAGGCTGGAAAGAAGTATTCAAAGTCATGAAAGGCAAGGACCTACATCCAAGGTTACTCTACCCAGCAAAGCTACCATTTAGAATGGAAGGGCAGATAAAGTGCTTCCCAGATAAGGTCAAATTAAAGGTCATCATCACGAAGCCCTTCTTATATGAAATGTTAAAGAGATTTATCTAAGAAAAAGATGATCAAAACTATGAACAGTGAAATGACAACAAACTCACAACTATCAACAATTGAACTTAAAGAAAACTAAAACTAAAACTAAGCCAACAACTAGAATAGGAACAGAGTCACAGAAATAGGGATCACATGGAGGGTTATCAGTGGGGAGGGAGAGGTGGGGGAAAGGTACAGGGAATAAGAATCATAAATGGTAGGTACAAAATAGACAGGGGGAGATTAAGAATAGTATGGGAAATAGAGAAGTCAAAGAACTTGTATGTATCCCCTATATGGACGTGAACTAAGGGGTGGGGAATGCAGGTGGGAGGGGTGGTGCAGGGCAGAGGGGAATAAATGGGGGAAGAATGGGACTATCGTAATAGCATAATCAAGGAAATATACTTAAAAATTTTTAAAAATAAAAATAAAACAGTTAAGAGTGTTACTCTGGAGGTAGAATGTATAGAGTTTAATTTCAGCTCTGATTCAGATTGATTCTGAACCTTAGTAAATGTAACCAGTCTTTTGGTTATAAGTATTAAATGAGTATATATCTGTAAAGCACATATAATTCTACTTTATATGTGAACTATATCTATGAGGTCTCCTCTGGCCAACAGATGCTTAAAAATAATGATTGTTATTACTATTATCATTTTATTTTGACCTTAAGATATATTCAACAAATTGCTGTAACAAATATTTGTATTTCTAGCACTTACTATAGATACCCAAAACAAACAAATGGAGCAACAGAGAAAGTATCTGTAAAGCTAACATATTGCAAGCCACAATGCAAAATAAAATACACACAACAAAAACAAAAATTTGGTATAAGTTACAAGTTATTACATACATGAACTAAAATCATATTGATATCACAAAAGGGAATAAACAAGAAGTTAGTTGTCAAATATGGTATAAGCTTATTGTCACCTATAGTATATAATTTTAAATTTTTATTTACAATGAATCATCTCCAATATTCCTATTGATTGGACCTTCTCCAATATTTCTATTGATTATAGAAAGGAAATATAAATTGACTCCAAAAATGGTATTGATGGAAAGCCACTGATATATCTGTTTAATATATTGAGGTTCCCCAATAGATCTGATTTTTAAAAAGTCTTCTCCTGCTAACATGTCTGTTTGTGTGTGTGTGTGTGTGTGTTTGTGTGTGTAAATATTACTCAAGAGACTAGAGAACAAAAATTATAGAACTGAAAAACCAACAGGAAGGTTATGTAATTTGCCTAAAGCAGGCAGAGCTCCCTTTAATACTGCCAGAGCTTGGCTGAGAGCCCAGATGAAACAACTGAATTGTGAAGACCAATAGGTCTTTAATGGAGAAATGACATATTTAGGAGTTCTTGGAACAGGTAACTAAAATAACCACATGAGGTTGCAGGTGAAATTTGAAAATTTTATTCTATCTGCCTGAAAGGACTAGGAATGTATTCACTGAGGTAAGCCTGGTTATTGTCTATAATTTCTTTTTCAAAGGATCATATAATAAATATTCAACCAATTTACTTCTTCTGCCCTGGCCATGTGTTCTTTTAAGACATTTTGTTATAATAAAGTAAATAAAAGCATCTCCATCATAATGTGGCTCTTTCATGCTATTTGGTCTAGTAAGCAAGCCAGAACTTTATTCTTATGTGGTTATCAATGCAGCAACACCACATGAGACACCTGGCTCCTACCATAATTGAAAGGGAACTACATCAACTAGGTCACTTCTGGCAAAAGCAAAAGGGCTCATCACAATCCAACAGTCAAGTACAGTACAGGATAAACATTCCCTCCAAATGGTGTAGTCTGATAAATGAAATCTAATGGTTCCTGAAACCCATCCTGGGCAAGTAAAATGTGCTTCCAGAAAACTGGCTCCTTTATCAAATACTGAATGCCAAATATTTTTTTAAGGCTCCAATCCTGAACCATCCTAAGAATTATTTAATAGGGGTTGCATTCCTTCAGGGACCATAATTAAGTTAAATTGTACTTGGTCATTTCTCAGCCAAGGCGTATAGTAAATTAGGAAGGAGGTTTTGGTTCAAGCTAATCAAAAAGTGTGCATATAAAATGTCACAAAAAGTGAAACTAATATACATGTATAATATTAAGAAAAACTTGAATACAGCATACAATAGCAACATTCCATAATATCTCTTAAGAAAATATACAACCTAAAATCTCAAACCAACATCACTGATAAAACAAGGGAACATATTATGATATAGAATGTGGCATCTGAAAATAAACTGGGTCTATAGAGTATAGTCTAACATCTAATTTTCTCTTTATCTTTTTTTTATTAATACTAGCCACTCCTTCTAGGAAATGTAAATTATTTGAAAAAGAGAAGAAATTCAGCAGTTAAAGTAAGGAGATATTTGCATTCAATATAAATTGTTCAAATTCTGGATTTTCTTTTTTGAGAAGCCCTGTAAGAAAAATTAACATGAGTCATTCTGTGTAAAACCATAGATTCCAGCAGGATGGAATTTACAGTGAATCATTTGTAGAACCCAGAATGCTAATAACTGTGAGAAATCACCATAACTAGAATCCCTTCCTCATTCAAATTTTTAATTCTTTATATTAAATTGTCTCTTATTTGTATATTAGTGAGAATGGCTGTCAACAGGGACAGATATTCCAGCAATCCAATGTTTTATGTTACATATTTTTTTTACCACAGCAAAAAATCATTTATCCCTACCCTGGACTATAATATATTTACCTCCATGCTTCCTTGAAGGTAACAGATGATGGAAAGGACATTTGAGCCCTGTGCCTAAGGACTGAGATCAATTTTATTCCAGATTCAAACAAGGAAGAGAGAAGAAACTTGTGATCACAGTGCATCACCTTTCTAACAAAGAATCAGCTATTAAAAGATGTTTTGAAATTGAATGTGGAAGCATTGGAAAGAATTGTGATGGGAGAGTTTATGTTATTACCCACTTGTAAAATTCTAATGCAACAACACTGCTGGCACTAAATAAAGAAGTCTCTAAAAACAAATGCATAATGGTAGATAGCACAGTCAAGGGAGTGGTGGTTCCTGTTTTCCCCTGTGGGAATAAGCATGTTCATCAGTTCAGCAGAAAGATTTTGACAGAAACTTTCTTCATGAACTTGAATATGAGGAAAAAGACCAGATCACACTGAGAAAGCAACAAAGGTGGTGGTGTATCCACAGAGAGAGTCTGAGAAGAAGAAACAATCTCTTCTGCAAGAAGAGGGGGTCCAGCACCAGTGCAGGAAGATAAACTAGATGGTGAAACCCATTTAGTTACATGCTAATAATTTCAATTTCATACTGTGCACAGAACAGACTTATGGCAAATGAAGACAACTGATATTCAGGACACCTTTTCTAAGGAAATGCATTAATGATATATTATGAGAGGTTTTAATATCAAGTCAGATAATTAGAAGGCCACAAAGTTAGCTATGTAACTTGGGTTCATTATTCAATAGGTTTATTGAATTTATAAATCATCAGTAAATATTTAATGGTCACTTAACTATTTTAAGTGTCAGGGATACAACAATTAACAAAAAAAATAGCTCTTTTCTTTTAGGAGCTATAATCTAGATGAAGAAACTGACCCCTACATCAATAAATTCAATGTAATAAAATAAGTACCATGATAACATATGAGCAGAGTGCCAGAAAAGCAGACTAAGAGGCACTTGGACCTAGCTGCATATTTAGGGAAGATATCTTGGAATTGGTATCTTGACCATAGTTACAATGGATGGATATGACATAGCCAAGATTATTATAATGCTTTAGTAATGAATGGCACTACAGGGAGAATCTTTGGAAGATGGAAAACCACATGTTAAATGTGGAAAATGCACACAGTTTAGTGCAAGGGTGAAGAGAGAAAAGATTAGAATATCATGTCATCTGAACCACAGTAGGCCATATTAGCTAAGCTAATGCAATATCTCTTGCTTCCATCTAGGGCTGGCATTAAGAAATTTCTCTTATTAAATTTATTGGGGTGACATTGGTTAATGTTTTTTTTTAATTTCTCTTCCTTCTGCTTGGGAGGCACTTCCTCCTATCCTCACTCTGCCTCTGTGTCTCACCCATCAGTTCTCAGCTCAAATGACTTCTCCCCATAGAGGTGCTGACAACCTCCAGCTAAGACAGGATCCTGCCTTTTCTTCTAGGAAATCTCTCCTGACATTCCAGAACAGCTAGTCCTTCTTACTGACAGCTCTAAAAGAACTATATATGCCACTCTAAAGACTTAAAAGTATGGTATTAAAATTAGTGTCTGTGTATTTTCTTCTGTCTCCCTCTAGATGGTAAACTCTTAAAGCAGGGTTGACAACCTAGGCCCACAGGCTGAATTCAGTCCACTGCTTGGTTTTGTACAGCCAGCAGGGTAAAGATGGTTTGCATATTTGTCAACAGTTGGGGGAAAATGCAAAAGAAGGGTATTTGCAACATGCAAATTATATAGAATTCAAGTCTCCATATCAGTAAGTAAAGGGTTATTGGAACACATACTCACAAGAAACAAGCTCTCTGCCCCCTCACTTTCAAAGTCCAAGAATGGGGACTATCACTGTATTTCTGGGGTTATAAATTTTAGTAAAATATGCAAAAGTAGGCATTTTGACTATAATCAGTTGAAATCATTGTCTTTCCCACTCTGACTTTCCCTCCATTATATCTCCCTCTTTTTAGTGGCTATCAAGTGATGTGAGCATCCTCCAAAGAATAAAAGCTGATTCGAAAGTGCATGTACTTTGGCCATAATGAAATTAATTTATGTTGTTTGCAGTCACATAGTAAGTTTTTGCTAGCTCTACTCATGTTATAATGTCAAGAACGCACCTATAGTCCGCTGTACAGATAGACCCAGCAACCAGACACCAAGGTGAAGGGTGAAAGATGATAAGAACTTGTCCTATTGATGCATGCTTTACAAGTACTGGGAAGTAAATAAAACTAAGTTTTGAAATGCATGCCAACAAAAAGTAGATTCTGAAAATTCTTCCAGTTTTCAGATGTATAACACTTTCATTAGAAGATTCAGTTGTATTGACATGGGTAAATGAGAAATTAACTACAGTTAAAAAAATACTCAATAAATAATCTATAAAATTATAAATGTCCATGCTTTTATGTGTTTGATATACATACCACAAATTTGAATTTATTAACATACCTGTGTTTTAGGGTGCAAACCTCTAGCAATACTATGGACATCGAGTATATCTGAGTGAAGTTAAGTATTTTGTAACTAATAACTATCATTAATAGTAAAAATAAATCAACTTATAATTCTAGAAAAAATGAATTTTTAATCTCTTTTTGTAGATAATCATATTATAAAATATTTGTCACAGGAAGAGTCAATTAAATAGTATGGAGTAAAAGTTTTAGGAAATAATGCTATAAACAAATATGGTCTGTCCAGAAAATATCTTGCCATGTATTATGAAAAATAAAGATATTTATTGAAGAAAATATAAGATACAAGAAAAATTGTACATAGGACAATGACACCTCAGTTGCCTTCAAAGTAGGCACCTTGGGACCTCACACAGTGCTCCCAGTCACCATCAGCTGCCCTGTCGTATTTTCCTGAATCTCACTGATGGTGTGAAATCTCTTCCCTTTGAAAGGCAATTTTAGTTTTGGGAAAAGCCAGAAGTGCCAGGGCACCAAATCTGGGTTGTAGAAGAGCTGAGTCACTTGGTAATTTGATGTTTCACCAAAAACTCTGCAGGAAACATAATGCATGAGTGAGCGCATTGGCAGTGATGAAGCTGCCAGTCACCAGTTGCCCACAGCTGTGCCTTTCTGAATTATCTGAATAGTCTCTATGGAAGAATGTTCAAGTTCAACTCAAAAGTTGATGCAGATTTGTTGATTTACTTGCTCAGTCATTTTGAATGTGATGGCCACACAGTACATTTAGTAATAGCATATACCACCCCAACTGACTAGTACAGTGAAGTCATCATTGTTCATGCATGAGCATTCCAGTCCACTCCCCTTGGCTGTCAGGCTAGATGGCTGTTGCACAAGCCATTCTTGTTATATTAACGACGGTTGAATTTTTTCCAGACAGACCTCATGTTATAATATTAGACAAAAATGACCCATTTCTGGATTTTATGATGGAATTATCAGCTTTTTCAAATCATAATTTTTTGTTAATCTCTTTCTCATCCTAGATGAACAGTGACTTCTATATTTAATTTAATTCATAATTTTGTATTCTTTTCCTTAAGTGTGTCCCCTCAAAATATATAAGCTTTAGGCACCACAAAACTGGATCTGTTTTTGATTATCGGATTTTACAATGGAAACTAGTAGGAAAATACTATTAGAGAAAACTTTCTGGAAACTATTGAAACTCTTAAAACATATCTCTAGATACATTGCACAGTAGGTATTATGCTTCCTTTTTGGTGAGCTTAGAACCAAAAACCCTTTAAACTTAGCAGAAGTGTCACATTTAGGTCAGATTTAAGGCAGCCAGAGAAAAGGTGGGAAAATATATAAGATTTTTAATGTGTTACTTAGATTGAAGATTTTTTCTTTTCAACCTCATTTTAACTAAATATCATCTCCAAGCTATTAAAAATTCATAATTAAATTGCAAATGTTATGTGATTATTGAGCTCATAGACCTATATTTAAATACTAGTGTTGTTTCTCTGGAATCTTTAGGGAAACTCCATTAAGTAGAATAAATTAATAATCCATATTTCAATTATTTTCTTTGCCCCTTATCATGATCCAATTGTAATATATATTACAGAATATTATTTCATATCTATTCCTCTCATTTGTAGAATCTTTTTTTCCTTATATAGTTTTCCTCACATCCTTAATCACACCAGGAAAAGTAAGTAACTTGGCAAGTTTTTCCATTAAAAAATATATTTGTAGTATATGTGCACCTAATTTGTTTACCTGTGTATTTAATATGTCACTACATGTTCTTTTATTTGCCTAGTTTCTATTCAAGATGTCTTCATTTATGTGGAGCTTAGGTTGCTTGGTAGTATACCACAGGTTGCTAAATCGCTGTCTGTTTTCTTCATTTCAGTCTTTTTTAGTCTTTGTGCTTCAGTTTGTTTGGTGTCTATTACCAAGTACTCAGCACCACTCACTGTTTTTCCTGCAGAGATTTATCTAATGTAATCTGTTTATCTCACCTAGAAAATGTTATTGTCAGTTATTATACTTCTCACATTTGGAAATTCCTTTATGTTTATTTTTAAATATGTCTCCCACCTCTCCCCAGTAGAAAGCAGAAGCTGTTTTTTTTTATGAAGTTCATTTGTTCACCCTTTTTTCATTGATCACAGTCCAGCCCTGCTAGTTATCCAATACTTGAAAGGAGCTGCTTCATGTATTTTTTTCCAGTTTCCTAATGATTAACAGCACTAAGGAAAGTCCAACACTTCATCATTACTGCAAACAGAAGTATTGAAACTTCCTTGTTACTAGTGTATGCATGACTCAGGCATACATTATGAGACATTAGTTCAAAACTGGAAGGATGCCCTGACTGGTGTGACTCAGTGGACTGAGCATGGACCTATGAACCAAAAGGTAGTAGGTTTACTTCCCAGTCAGGACACATACCTGGGTTGTGGGCCATTTCCCCCGCTCGGGGGCACGTGAGAGGCAACCACATGTTGATGTTTCTCTCCCTTCCTATCTCCTTCCCTTCCCCTCATTCTAAAAGTAAGTGAATAAAGTCTTAAAAAGAAAAACCAAGAAGGCTCATTAACACAACAAAAAGATATTTGTCTTTCATTATCTTAACGTGTGATGAGGTTCATTTCATCACTGCCTGCAATTGTGAGTATGTGCTATATTTCAAGTTGCATTTTAGCATCAAAGGTATGTGTGTGTATGTGCCTAGCTCTCTATTGATTTAAGTTCAAAACTGAATAGAACAATCTTATTAACCCATCTCACCCCATAAATTTAATTTTAAAAAGCTATTTAAAAGACTTTTTTCAAACTGAATAGAAGAAGTGGTTCAGTATTTTATGTTAGATACTTTAGGGAAAAAGGATAATCTAAATCACAATATGAGAAAAAAATTAATGTAGCTATAAGAAGAAATTAATAAAATAGAAAAGAAATAAATAGAAATTATAAATAAATGTGATTGAATAATATGATTTTTTAAACTAGTGTCATGCCTGAACTGGAATGTGATAAAAAAAGAAAAAATATAGATCATTTTTGAAATACAATTGTAGTTTTCTAGATAAAATATGGGTTAAAATTGGCAGGATAAGAATAATATACCATATCCCACTAGGATTTATTCCAGGATATGAAGATATTTCTGTGTTAGCTAACTCTGTTCAATCAGCAATATGACCTTGGGTTAAAATTGACAGTAAAACTCATAAGACACAGTACATTTCACACAATACCAGCTTTACCTTGCTTTAATAAAGAACATAAGACAGGTAACAATGTAGCATTAAAGCAACAGCAAAGTAAAGGTTCTATGGTCCTATGACTTTCAAGTGCAGGTTCTTATCCCAAAACCATTTCACACTTGAGGTACACATTTTCACCTAAGTGCAGGGAAGCTGTTAGTCCCATAGTCCCATTATATATTGCTACTCATGGAGCCCATGAAAAGTAATAACTCATATTCTATGATGCCACTACATCTCATCAACATGGGTTACTATTCAATATCAGTAGTGAAGTACAGGTTGTTGGTCTGGCACATAGTTCTTGATGTAACTCTATTTACATTTGCTCTATTGTTTGCTATGGATTCCTTACAGTGATGTTGCAAACATACTTTAACCAGGTGCTAATGCATCAGGCACTTCAAGACTATAGAAATAGTCACAGAACCAGCTACTAACCCATTCCTTTCAGTCAATATGGGCATTTTTTGGATGTACATTACCATGATAACACATGAAAATAAGAAAGGATTTACCCATGTACATAGATGTATGGAGATCACAAAGAGCACCTGGTAAAATGCAACATCAAGCTTTTAAAAAATCCTTAGTAAAATAAAAATAGCTAATATGAGTAAAATAGTTAAGAAAATACATCCCCAAATAATTGTCAATGCCATGTGATACTTAATGGTGAAATCATGCATCCCAATTAAAGTAAGAAACAAGAGAGGGAGATGATGCATTAAAATGGGATACAGATGACTCCTGACTTGTCTTCCTCGCCAGAAGACCAACTAGCAACTATTCACAGACAAGATAGCACTTTAAAAATCCAAGAACCCCAATGTGAGCCTTTTAAGCACCTTCATTAGACTGAGAAGGACAGCATCAGAAGGGTAAGAGGAGCAATTTCAGTTTGACCACATCACCCGTCTCTCAGGTCAGCACAGCACCGCACTGCTCTCCCATTGAAATAGAACCCAAGGTGGACATCCAGTTGCCCCAGTGTTGTGGAAAACTTGCTGGGAGGCCCGCTCAAGTCTTGCCTTACTGGGATTTCTGGGGAAACCTACAGGGCTCAACCACTGGGGATCAGATAGACACAGAGAAGGTAGCAGGCCAGCACTCAGGATTGGTGGACTGCATTCCTGTTCACAGGGGCACCCAAGCAGAGATCCCAGGTCATGGCTCTGCATATCCACAGAACTGAGCAAGTGGCCCTGACTGGATAGTAAGCTCAGTTCGTAGTTCTGCATGGTTTGCCCCAGTCAGCAGTACATGCCAGTCCGGGAGCCCATTCTAAGGCCCTGCCAAGTCAGGAAAGCAAATACACAACCTTATCTAAATGTGAGTATAGTCTCTAGCTCCACCAAACCAGGAAACCTGGGCAGAAAACCAAGATAGTAATAGAGCTCATTATACAGCCACCTCAGTTAAGGGGCTGAGCCAGCAGCACTGCTCAACCGTTGAGCACAGCCTCTGGCTGCAAATAATCAGAGTCTGAATCATAACTCTCTGCAGCCTTTGAGCCCGGCCTGTGGCCCTGCCTGATTGCTGCACACAGCCTGCTGCCTAGCCCAGGAAGGGAACCCAGTCACTGACCCTGCCCACCTACTGAACAGTGTCTAGCTCCACCCTGCATCAGGAAACAGTATGAGGCTCCAGATCATAAGAGAACCAGGACAGCAACTTCATCCAGGAGCAGAGCAGAGCCCATAGCCTACATAACCACTAAGTCCAGCATCCATCCCTACACAACGTCAAGGCACAGCATGTGGCCTCACTGGATCACAGATAACAGCTTCAGGCTCTGACCTACCCCCCAGCCCTGCCTGTGGCACTGCCTGAACATGGCTTTTGGCAGCAACATCCAGTTGAAGAGCACAGCCTGAGTCCCCACCCAACCAGGAGCTACTGTATTGCCCAGCCCACAGCCCTACCCAGTTGTTGAGTTTAACCAGGAGCACCATCCTACCAGGAAACACAACCTATGACCCCCACAACCAGACATAAATGCAGAGCCCAGCTTGTGGCCCTGCCTGACCATGAACAGAAAAAATTTCAAAAATGATCTCACATAACTTCAGTTGGGTCAGGCAATTATTTATTAGGTCTTATTTATCAGCAACTTGACTAACCCTGTGGGACATAATGACGAAAGTACCATGGCCTAAACCTCCCAATCCAATGAAATAAATACTTCTGAATAATTTCAGAACAATTTTTTTAAAAATTATGCCTTTGTTGATTGATTTAATATTTCCATCACCACTTCTCTCCCATACTCTCTCCACTTCTACCTCCACTCCGTCCCCACTATCACCACACTGTTGTCCATATCTGTAAATTCTTTCTCTATTTTTTTTCCTTTTTTGTTCAATCCCTCCACCCTTAGCCCAGCCCTCCAAGAAAGTGCTATCATAATTGTCAACCCAGAGTGATAAAAGAGCATGTGTAAGAGTAATCAATCCAATTAAGTGAAATGAACCAGGCAGTGAAAGATAAATACCATATGATTTCACCTTTAACAGGAACCTAAACAACAAAACAAAGAAACAAGCAGGGTATAGTCAAAGACACTGCATTAGAGGACAGGCAGAAAGTGACCAGAGGAGAGAGAAGAGGGAATTTCAGGGGAAAAGGGGAAGGGTTTGCAGGAACAAAGTTAAAAGACACATGGATAAAAACTAGGGGGAGGGTGGTAATGGGAGGGAAGTTGGGAGCGGGGTGGGTGGGCTTGATTGGGAGTAAAGGGGAGAAAACTGTACTTGAACAATCATTAAAATAAAATTGGAAAAAGAAAAGAGTAATCAATCCAAACTTCAGGTTTCCAGTAATGGCTTTTAGGGGGAGAAGGTAACTATTACAGTGAGCCTTGGAGGACAAGAGAAGCTGGCAAATAAAAAGCCCTAGGCAGGGACAGGAGTGTGTGTCAACAGTCACACAGGCATGGGTAGATTACGTACTAAAATTTCTGGCGGAGAATCAGGGGAGCTTGAAAGAGGGTTGTAAATGTCAAGGATATGATGAAGAAGATCCCAAATAACTTTGTACTCCACACTCAGGTAGGTTGGCTTCATTCCAGCAGGATGGGTCACTGTGAGAACTTTAACCAAAGGGAGTAACTTTTGCAATTAAGGTTTTACTAGGATTCTTGCTTCTCAGAGTGTGATCTGCAGAACGCTATCAGCCTCTTGTGTGAGCTTGTATATGCAGAAGCTGAGGCGCCATTCCAGATCTACTGATATATTAGCATTTTAATGAGAAGGCCAGATGATTTCTATACATATTTGATTTTAAAAAATGCTGAATCCGATCATTCAAAACTATATTTTCTTCACTAATGGAGGCAAGATTCAAGTGAGGAGAACAATTCAAGAGGTAACTGTAACACTGTAGGTACAAATATACAAGATACAGAATTACCACACATCTGTCAGGGTGGCTGTTTTAAAAAAAGTTAAGAAATAACAAACGTTGACAAGGATGTGGAGAAAGGGAAATGTAGTGCACAGCTGGTTGGAATGTAAACTGTTGCAGCCACTATGAAAATCAGTATGAAGTTTGCCCAGAAATTTTAAAGAAGAATTACAATTCCCCTTCTGGGTATTTACCTGAAGAAAACAAAAATACATTAAAAAAGATGCAATACCTGCACCCTTATGTTCACTGCAGCATTGTTTTCAATAGCCAAGATATTCAACGAACCTAAGTGTTCATAGATGAGTGAAGAGATAAAGAAGCTGTAGTGTATAGAGTACAGAATGGAATATTATTCAGCCATAAAGAGAATAAAATCTTGCCATTTGTGACAACAGGGACCAAGTTGGAAGGCATTATGCTAAGTGAAATAAGACAAATACCATGTAATCTCACTTACATGTGGAATTAAAAAGAAAAAAGCAAGTTTGTAGATACAGAGAAAAGATTGGTGGTTGCCAGAAATGCTGGGGGGTGGGGGAGAAATAGCTGAACAGGATCCAAAGATACAAACTTCCAGTTATAAAGTAGGTCGTGGGGATGTAATGCACAGCATGGTGACTGTAGGTAACGGAAATGGATTGCCTACTTGAAAGTTGCTAAGAGTAAAACTTAAAAAAGTCCTCATCACTAGAAAAAAAATTATAATTATGTATGGCAACATTTGTTAACAGGCTTTCTGTAGTGATCATTTCATGATATACATAAATATCAAGCCATTATTTTGGATACCTGGAACTGATATGTTGTGTATTAATAATATATCAATAAAAAGATGACTATAATACTACAGATACAAGTTGAAAGATATTGGATAAGTCAAGAAAATAAATGAGAGAAAATTGAGAAATGAAGAAAAAAATAAGATGTATGTTTGTTGAATTAAATTTGAGGGTTAAGGGAGGGCAGAAAACTAAAACTTATGCCCAGCTAATAGCTTGAGTGGAAAGACAAATGAGAACTATAGTAAAAGCAGCAAGTGTAGAAAATATCTCATCATACAGAGTATAGGGCTGAGTAACAGTATGTTAAAATAACCAGTAACAATGCACAAATGCTTTGTAAATTGTAAATCACTGATTTTATGTTATTTTACACTTTACAAAGCTCTTCTTCATTTATGGAATTTTTAATCTATTGAATCATAGTAGTAACTTGAATTTAACTTCTTTAGGGATATTTAAATTTTATAAATTGAAATTTAAGACTAGATTACTATCAAATTATGAGTTCAGGGTTATGGTAACACAATTTATGTTCACAGATTCTGGAATTAGTTTCTCTTATGTCCTGTACTTGTGACTGCTGCTCAAGATATATGACAATTTCAAGATTTTTTTCATTAACATTAAAAGAGCTATAGGATAAATGGCCTAAGTTTCCATTTTTTGTAATACCACCCTTGGGAGCTATTCTGCAAGCTACGCTCACATCAGCAATCCTTCAGCAAGTCTTTGTTTCAGCATTGCCTGATGCATCAACATTACTCCTGCTCATAATGGCTTTCTTTGTTTGCTTTTTAACTGAGGCAGTCTGAAAAATGCAGCAGAAAGTATACAGAACATTGTTGCTATAATGTTGTTGATGAAAGTACAAAATAGCCACACATGAACTTTGCTCAATGTATCTGAATTATCAATCTTATCACCAAAATGGAGGGAGGTAGGAAGGTAGGTAGACAGATAAACAGACAACTAACTCCTAGTCATTTGATCCTTAAAAAAAACTATTGAACTGCTGTCTTAACTCTAGATACATTGAAAGTTTTAGGTACAAAGGAAGGCTCAAATACCTATTGAGAATCAAGTTACTTCCTGTGAATCTCAAGTCTTAACCACTCATCAATAATAAATAACAGAATAGAGATGTGCTAATTCCAAAAGCATGTTAACACTATTTTTTTTGGCCAAAAACATCATTCTGCTAAACCTTTTTTCTAGCTCTATAATATTTCTGGTGTTGTCTTGATTTGATTCTAAATTATATTTGATGTTATATTATCATCATCATATATTTTATGTTACCCTTTTCCACTACATTTGTGTTACAAAGAATAGAAGTTTACTTTTTTCAACTTGAAGACTAAAATAAAATTTATGTTCATTGATGTTGAAATTCATCTCTTCATAATATACATTAATAAGATGTATGTAAGATACTCTTATAAGAATGTTATTACTAATGTATGAGACCAGGAATAAAATATGAATATGATAGAAATTATTGCATTTTAAATAACATAAACTCTAGTAGGTCCAAATGAGTAACAGTAATAGGCAACCAGTAATATAATGAAGGAGAATAATCTGAAAAAATAAAAGACAAGCTGGATCCCATAGTGGAATATATTTGGAAACCTCTTGCTAAGAATTTGATGTTTATGCTCAATAATATAACTGTTCTTACTGGCTTCTATTTTTCTCCAATTATGTATATATATATACTTTTTAGAAATTTACTTTGTATTTATTGAATCCACAGTAATGATGATTACATAGGTATGTATAAAGTTTGGAGAAATATATGTCCTCCCCTCAAAGTCAAAAGGCTTCCAAGGTTCCCTAGTTTCAATGGCTAGCTCACATCTGCTTCTGGTCATCTGGGAACAGTTTTGATAAGTCTGTGAGAGGGAAATAAAGCAATAAATTTGACATAGTTTATACAGGGGATCCTAAGCCTTAATACATTCATAAGCAGAGCTGGGGGGCATCATATACCTTCTGCTTTAGTGTTGGATGACATATGCTATTTCCATGAACATAGACATGAATACTGTGTTTGTACACAGGCGAACTTTCCTGTATGCATTCTTTCTGTACAACTGGTACCATTGCACATCTGTGCACAATTTAAATTAAGCCAGTGCAGTATATTTTTAAAGTAGCTTTAACATACACATATAATAATCAAACAAATGGAAGTAAGTTTCCAAAGGCCTATGCAATCTCATGCAAACTGCCAGAGTTAGAATGTCTTTTATTGGACCACTTATTCTCCTTCTTTGATTCTTTCAAAGTTGTAATTGTACTTCTGAGATTACATTCCAAATATATTAATTAAAACAGAGAGTATAGTCCATTAGGTCACTCACATATTCACCTATTTCACATAGACAAAATGTCGTTTAAGATTCCTGATAAAGGAGGTATGCCTATTTTATGTGCCTAGTTCATTTTTAATAATTAGGTATTTAATCATCTAGATTATTTTCTGTTGTTTGCCTTTAACACTTTAAAAATAAAGGACAGAAAAACAATTTGCTAACTAAGTAGTCAGAAGAATGAATGAATCAAAGTTGTTTTCTGGGTTTTATTACTTCTGAGAAATAGCCTTGCTCATGGTCTTTGTTTCTGCTTTAACATAAAGATGGGCATCTTATGCACAGAAACCAAATCAGAGCTGATTTTCCTCTGTGATGCCTTGCATTATTTATTTACTGCTTAAAAGTATTTTCTCTGCCTAAAACCCACAGCCTTAAATTTAAAATTCATACAGATTCTACTAACAAAGGAAATACATGACTATATTGACATGTGGCAAAATTGGTTGAAAGGTAAGGTCTGTTATGAAGCTGAGCTACTGGACAACCCTGAGGCAAAACAACAATAAATATTTGTCCAACGATCTCCAGACCCATTTCTCATATTTCCACACTTTCTTTTCTTATTCTTAGAAAACACAAAGCAGAAATAAATTAAATAAATTCTTTAAAATAATAATATTCTCATTTCAAAATCATATTTTGCTGTAGGTTACCTATATAAATTTTATATTAACTTCCTCAATCTGGCTTAATGTATATGCCTTCATCTCCAGAAGGACATTATCTAAATTAGTTTTCCTAAAACATTTAAATTTTTAACTAAAGAACAAAGAAATGTTTTAACCAAAGAACAAATTTGAAATGTATAAACCAATATGACTTTTATCCCCCTTTCCTTAAATGTAGTATATGCTGCAGCAGTATTTTTGAGTTGTTATGAAAGGTTATTATGTAAAGATTTCAGTCTCCATGAAAACCATCAGCACTAACTGCTGTGAATTCATCAAAGTAGTCAACTACATATCTCTGAAATAAAAAGACCAAAATTAGCATAAAGTAAGTTAAATTTCCAATATCATTCATTAAAAGAAAAAAATAATAAACAAATAATGTGGACTATGCTGTAGAAAAGAAAAAAAGGTTTAATTCTTCCCTTCATGGATTTTACATACCAGTTAGAGTTTTACCTAACAAAAGTCTTTGTTATAATTTGACATTGAGGGAAACAATTATATTGTTGTGATTCTAGCAATTAAGTTAAAAACTTAGAGGTAAATCTTGATCCAACCACTGAGCTAATTATTATACATATTATGTCAGAAATACGTCCTAAAGATAATGCAGACCATTATTAATGAGCACATATTTTGGTACTGAAATTTTATATAATTAATTAATTGTTTACTAATAGAATACTGTTGTGATTAATATTATAATGCATGATAACTGCATACTCCTATAAATTTGCTAAAATTTGAAATTTTCAGTAAAATGACTTGGAATTTTTGGGGGCTTACTATTTGAAAATAAGATTTATTGTCTAAGTCTAGTACATTTTTTAAATATAACATTAATGCTTTACCTATGATTTTAAATAATGCCTTTATTTGTACATTGAACATTTTCATTTTCAATAAACCCTTCCCAGCTTATTTTACCATTAGTAAAAAACTGAATGGTAAATTTTAAATAAAAATGTAAATTAAAAGAAGATTTTTGTCTTATTTTTCAAAATGTGATTGAAAAACTTTAGAATAACTTTTGGCATTTTCCTGTCTCACAGGAAATAGTAAAAAGAACATAAGTTTTGAGATAAGTTCAATCTCACATCAAATAACAACTTGACATCTTTTCTAGACCTGTAACCTTGCACTTAAGTTCTTTTTTTTATTTTTTATATTTTTATTGTTTTTCTATAACATTTCAGTTGCCCCAATTTCCCCCCCTTTGTCCTCTTGCACCCATCCAACCCCCTGTTCCCATAAACAATTATCACACTGTTGTCCATGTCCATGGGTCATTCATACATGTTTTTTGACTAGTCCTTTACCCAGCCCCTCCCCCTTCCCTTCTGGTCACTTTCATGAACTTATGTTCTTAAATTACATAAAATCATAAAAGTCACCTTTAAAATTAGACCAATAAAGAGTGATATTGTAAGAAGCAAATATTCAACTCTATATAAAATGTTTGTTATGATGTCTAACCACGTGAAGGTATAAAATATATGTTTGTTTCCTTCTTCTTTTTTACCAAAGAACATTGGAATTTTAACGAAAGTACTTTGATTCAGAACAAGTCCCTAAGTTATTTCCATGTGCATTGCAAATACTTTTCAAATAGACTAAAACTGACTCTAGGGCATATGTGTTTTATTTCTTTATATGTATGTTCTTCCTCTATCTTTTCATATCTATCCTCCCCAACCACATTGATGGAGCAGAGTAATATCTACTGAATAAATCACTGAGTGTTGAAAAGTAAATAAATGTCTGGCAGGAACAAGTAAAACTTTGATATCAAATTGTAACTCCTCTAGCATATTGTTCATTCATTAGCACTTTGGTTTGTGGAGAAAACAACAAAAAAGAAACTTGTTTTAGCAAAATAAATGCAATATTTTAAAAGGTATCTTTCAAAAATATTTATTAGCTAACATACAAGTTATAGTAAGCAAAATTGGGGTTTTAAATTATGTCAGTCACTTTGTCTTCCAGCCAGTGAAGACCTGGAAGATCCACTCTGGATTTGGGCAGATGGAAGAAAATGTGGAATGCTTGACATGCCTTTATTCATGGGTGGGCAAGCCACACATGCTGCAAGCTATGCATTCCCCAACAGAAAGCCCCTACCCCCTTAAATACTAGATACAAATAAAGCTGGCAGTATGCTATATATATTGTGTAACAGTGAGATTCTGCACATGCGAGCCCACTTACTATTATGGGAACTGATTATCAGACCCAGTATCAAGGCTATGAGAACACTGCTTATCAGGCCTATTCTCAAGGTTATGGGAACACTGCTTCCCTTAGTTACCCCAACATCTGGGTGAGGAAGCTACCTTGGTTTACCCTATAAACTTTATGTATTTTTTAAATTTAATCTTTATTTTTTCTATTATCATTTGGTCCCCTTATACCTTCCGTGCCCCAAATATCACCACACTTTTGTCCATGTCCATGAGTCCTTGTTCCTTTTTATTCAATATCTGCACCACCCTTACCTCCCCTTCACACCACTAGCTGTCATCCTGCTCTCCATCTATGAGTCTGTCCCAATTTTCCCTGTTAGTTCAGTTTGTTCATTAGATTACACATATCAGTGAAATCATATGGTATTTGTATTTCTCTGACTGGCTTATTTCACTCAGCATAATATTCTCCAAGCCCATCCATACTGTTGCAAAGGGTAAAATTTTCTTCTTTTTTATAGCGGAGTAGAATTCCATTGTGTAAATGCCCCATAGTTATTTTATCCACTCATCTATTGATGGACCTTTGGGCTGCTTCCATATCTTGGTGATTGTAAATAATGCTGCAATGAACATAGAGGTGCTTATTTCTTTTGAATTAGTGTGTTGGGTTCCTTTGGATATATTCCCAGAAGTGAAATCACTAAGTCAAAAGGTAGATCCACTTTTCATTTTTTGAGGTATCTCCATATAGCTGTCCACAGTGGCTGCACCAATATGCATTCCCACTAACAGTGTGAAAGGGCTCCTCTTTCTCCACAGCCTCACCAGCACTTCTTGTGTGTTGATTTATTGATGGTAGCCATTCTTATAGGTATGAGAAGGTATCTCATTGTGGTTTGAATTTGAATTTCTCTGATAATTAATGACATTGAGCATCTTTTCATATGTCTATTGGCCGTGTGTATATCCTCCTTGGAGAAGTGTCTATTCAGGTCCTCTGCCCATTTTTAATTGGGTTGTTTGTTTTTTGGTTTTGAGTTTTGTAAGCACTGTATAAATTTTGAATATTAACCCTATATCAGATGTATCCACAAATATGTTCTCCCACTATGTTGGGTTATCTTTTTATTTTCTTGATGATTTCTTTTGCTGTACAAAAGATTTTTAGTTTGATGTAGTCCAATTTATTTTTTCTTTTTTCCTTTACCTGTAGCAATAAAAATTGCTACAGCAATGTCCAAGATTATACTGCCTATGTTTCCTTCTACAATCTTCATGGTTTCAGATTTAACATTTAAGTCTTTGATCCATTTTGAATATATCCTTTGTGTGGCATAAGAAGGTGGTCTAGTTTTGCTTTTCTGCATGTATCTGTCCAATTTCCCAGCACCATTTATTGAATAAACGATTTTTAGCACATTGTGTGTGTTTGCTTCCTCTGTTGATTATTTACTGTAGGGTTAATTCCAGGCTCTCTATTCTGTTCCACTGATCTAGTGTCCGCTTTTATTCCACTCTCATGCTGTTATAATCACTATCCCCTTATACTATAGATTGATATTAGGTAGCATGATTCCTCCACTTTTCTTCTTCTTTCTCAGGATCGCTGTTGCTACATGGATCCTTTTGTGGTTCCACATAAATTTTTGAAATATTTGTTCTAGTTCTGTGATACAGTGATCACTCACCTATCATGGGAGTTACATTCCAGAGACTCCCCACGACAGGTGAAAATTCACGAAGTAGCGGCACTATATTTTTTATTATTTATATATATATTAAGGCTTTATAAACCCTTCTCACATCCTATAAACCTTTTCCACCCTCTTATTAACCCTTCCCACACTCTTATAAACACTTCATATGCTCTTAAACACTTTCTACACTCTTAAACCTACATAATTTTAACAACATATAAAATTCTGTGTGGGTACTCACCAGTGAAGTATATAGTCGTCTCTGGATACATCGCAGTCCACTTATTGCAGCTTCACCGTAACCGAGATACAGTGAAGCCACAATAAGTGAACCGTTATATAGTGAGGGATGACTGTATTATCATTCCAATCTTGACAGGAATTGAGGTAAATATATAAATTGCTTTGGGTAATATGGCCATTTTAATAATGTTAATTCTTCCTATCCATGAACATGTGTTTCCACTTATTGGTATCTTCTTCAATTTCTTTCTTCAGTGTCATAATTTTCTGAGTACATGTCTTTTACATCCTCAGTTAGATTTATTCCTAGGTATTTTATTCTTTTTGAAGCAACTGTGAATGGGATTGTTTTCTTAATTTCTTTTTATGTTAGTTCATGATAGGCATATAAAAATGCAACTGATTTTTGGATATTATTTTTGTATTCTGATATTCTGCTGAATTCATTTGACAGTTGTAGAGGTTTCTTGGTTGAATATTTGGGCTTCTCTATGTATAGTATCATGTCACCTGCAAATAGGTTTTTTTCCAATCTGCGTGGCCTTTTATTTCTTCTTCTTGTCTGATTGCTATTGCTAGCACTACAAATAATGTGTTAAATAAGAGAGGAGAAAGTGGACATACCATGCCATTTTTAAGGGGAGTGCTTGTAGTTTTTGCCATTTGGGTATGATATTGGCAATATCATAAATGGGTTTGTCATAAATGCCCCTTATTATGTTTAGGTATGTTCCCTCTATTCCCCTTTTGCTGAGTGTTTTTATTATAAATGGTGTTGGATTTTATCAAATGTTTTTTCTGTATCTATTGATGTGATCATATGGTCTTTATCCTTCATTTTGTTTTTGTGCTTTTTCCCATTTATTGATTTGTGAATGTTGTACCACATTGCATTCCCAGAAAATCCCACTTAATCATGGTGTATGATCTTTTTGGATGCACTGCTATATTTGGTTTGTTTATATTTGTTTGAGGATTTTAGCATCTATGATCATCTGGGATATTTGCCTATAATGTTCTTTGTAGTGTCTTTATCTGGTTTTGGATCACAATAATGCTGGCCTCATAATATGAGTTTGGGAGCATTCCTTCCTCTTGAATTTATGAAATAGTTTAGGAAGAAGAGGTGTTATTTCTCAGAATGTTTGGTAAAATTCACCTGTGCAGCCATCCAGTCTGGGGCTTTTGTTTGTTGGGAGTTTTTTTATTACTGCTTCAGTTTCACTAGGTGTAATTTGTCTATTTCTCCTTCAATTTTAAATAATAGCTTTGCTGGGTAAAGTAGCTTTGGTAGGAAGTCCTTGCTTTTCTTTACCTTGAATAGTTCATGCCAGTCCCTTCTGGCTTGAAATGTTTTGTTGCTCCAAACAATCTAATTGTTGCTCCCTTGTGCATATCTGCCTGCTTTTCTCTTGCAGTTTTTAGTATGCTCTCCTTGTCTTTAAGCCTTGCCATTTTAATTATGATGTGTCTCTTTGTAGGACTCTTTGGACCTACTTTGTTTGGGACTCTCTGAGCTTCCTGGACTTGTCTTTTTCCTTCACCATATCAGAAAAGTTTTCAGTCATTGTTTCTCCATATAGGTTCTCAATCCCTTGCTCCCCCACTTCTCCTTCTGGTTTTCCCACAATGTGGATGCTGTTATGCTTCACATTGTCCAAAATGTATCTTCAGCTCTCCTCGTTTTTTTTAATTTTTTTTTCTGCTCTGCTTTGCTGTTTTTTTTTACCTTCTCTTTCAAAACATTGATTCAATCCTCTGCTTCAGCTTACCTACTGTTTATTCTCTCCAGTGCATTATTTATTTTAGATATTGTGTTCTTTATTTCTAACTGGTCCTTTTTTATGGTTTCTAGGTCTTTCTTATTCTAGGATTCTTTCTTATTCTAGTCCAGGGTAAGTGGCTGCAAATGAAATTTTGTGTGCTGACCATTTTAGAGACTTTCTGTATCTCCAGCTGTATATCCCTGGCAGACAGAAACCATGCTGTTTTTCACAGCTGGATATTATCTGGGTTCCTTTCTGGCTCTGGTGATGGAAGCTGGGGAGCCAAGTTGGGGGTTTAGACCATACAATTCTCAGGGAGAAACCCCTAGTTACTGAAAATACCCTCCACAACTTCAGCTGCCACCTGTAGGAGCCCAGCCAGCCCTCTTGTACTTCCTCCCCACTCCCTACCAGTCTCATTGTGGTAAAGCAGTTTCTTCTGCCTGTCCTTGGTTGTAATGCTTCTCTACAGCTAGTGTTTAGTTGGTTATTCACATTGATTTCTCTGCAATGTAGTTGTAATTCCAGATTGGTCCTGGGAAGATTCCAGATTGGTTCTAGTGTAGCTTCCACTTATTTCTCCACCATCTTAGATCTCCAAAAATTTATATGGAACCACTAAAGGCCTCACATAACAACAGCAACCCTTCTTACACCACACACAGGAAATCAAAATCTATTTATTCTTGAATATCCTAGATAAGTTATATTACAGAATATATTTCTAAAAAAATAAATAAAATGCCCATTTTAATATCTATTAGAAAATATGCTGCTGAGATAAGACACTTGTCAAACTTCAAGCCTCTGAAATAAAAGATAAGTATTATCAGCATTACTCTTTTTAAAATAGCTCCAAGGAACAAAATATTACATGAGACTTCAGAGAAAAGATGAACACAGGGTCTGAACTTGAATCCTGACAAGGGACATATGAGAATATTACCCTGAATTTATGTTCTTACAATTCTGAAACACAGTAGTATAAGACAAATTAGGAATATTACTTATGTACCATGATGTGCCAACCATCTTACTAGTTATTTTCAGATCCCCTAATGTATAAGTTACAGATTCAATGGCTTAAATGAGACAGGGCCATTTGTAGCAGATGCTAAAAATAGGTAAGAAACAAAGGCATTACCTTAGTTGGTCTGATGGTGTTCACACCTGTTTAAAAGTCATTTTTTACAACCTATGAAATCAAAAGAAAATATCAAATGAAATCACAAAAAGTAATTTGCAATCAATCATGGACATAAATGTAAGTGCAAAACTAGAAAAACCCAGAATACTGACAACATCAAATCCTGGTGAGGATGTGAAACAAAACAAACTCACATTCATTACTGATAGGAATGAAAAATGGTACAGCCACTTTGGAAGACAGTTAGGCAACATGTTACAAAATTAAATATATAATTGTCATATGATCCAGCAATTATATACTTTTGTATTTACCCAAAAGAGTCAAAGACTTATTTCTACAGAAAAACCAGCACCTGAATATTTATATCAGTTTAATTCATCTTGTCAAAATTTGGAAGCAACCAAGATGTTCTTCAAATATATAAATAAACTCTGGTATATCCAGATAATGGAATATGATTCAGCACTAAAATGAGTTATCAGTCATATTAAAGTCATGGAGGAAATTTAAATGCATATTACTAAGTGAAAGACATAAATCTGGAAATGCTATCTGTTGTGTGATTTCAAGTATTTGCCATACTGAAAAAGGTGAAGCTAAGGTACAAAGGTAAGTGATTGCCCAAGATTAAGGAGAGGAAGGAATGGATAGGTGAAACATAAAGGATTTTTAGTGAAACTATTCTGTATAATGCTACGATTCTGGATACATATCATTATACATTTGTCCAAATCTACAGAATGTACAATTCTAAGAATGAACCTAAATGAAAACTATGAACTTCATAATGATGTTTCGATGTAGGTTCATCCATTTTAACAAACATACTACTCTGGTGAAGGGTATTGCTAATGGAGGAAGCTATCTACGCATGTATAGAAAAGGGGGTATACAGCAAATCTCTATCTTCTGCTCAATTTTGCAATAAACCTAACACTTCTCTAAAAAAATGATGTCTGCTAAAAAATGAAATGAAATCAAATGCAAAAAAATTTTAAACCACTAGAAAAAAAACAACAAGAACAAAGTGTCTTGTGAGTCTTCTCATTAGTTACATATTTAGACTGAACTGACACTGTCAGAGGTCTTACAGCAAACAGATTGGTTTGGAGTGGAGTCAAAGACCCTTGACTCAACTTAAAGAGGTGAAGTAAAAACACAGTTTTGGTGTGAACAAAGTATAAAAAGATATGAAATGAGATTTTGGTGTTCTAACAATTGCTGGCCTATCCATGTTTAAGTATATCAAAGTTTTGTATCATAACACAGGTAAACAACCTTATAAATAGGTAATATAAGGAATAGTGAAAAAAAAGCAAGACAAAAATTTTGGGTGAAAAAACGTACTGATAATAGCTTTGGAAATAGGGATACCATTAAACAAGGAGGAGGGAGAATCACATTAAAAAGCTTGTGACCAGTATCTATAACAAGATTTGGATCACATTGTCATCTTAATGCTTTGAGGGATGGAAGGCTTTGGAAATAATCCCATTCAATTGTGATACCATCCAACTGAGAACTTTAGCTATGAGTGCTAACCCACAGTCAGGAGAAATCCTTCGCATTCATTCCATTCACAGCCTGAAGGTTCTGTAAAAGCCAGTGAAAGATGAAAAAACAGGACAAACTGTGCCTTCTCTATTCTACAAAACTATGGAATACAACACTAAAACACTGAAATGGTAAGGGCAACAGCTTAGTAGAATTAATTACATAATAATCAAACTAGCGGCTCTGTTAATGTGCCACTAGCCAAAGACAGGGTAGATACAGTAATTTAGGGACTCCTCCAATTTGTATGCCTTCCTGTGCACCCAGACTGAGAAGACAAAAGAGCACCCATATCTCAGTGACAGATTTAGATTCATTTATTACCCCTCATTCCCACTATGGATGGCAAAAAGAAAAATATCAATTCATAAAAGGGTGCATGGGGAGAGAAGAAAATTTGTCAGAATGGTTATACTAAGAAATAGAGACTAAATTTCTAAGAAAATTAATGAAGTTTCTACAAAAGACTTTGCGACTCAATATTGTCATCAAAGTGAAAAACTATATTATAAATTACATATAATTAATATAAAATTAATATATAATTTATGTATTATAAATTGATGCATTAAAACAATTAATACAATTAATGCATCTATAATTATATTATTAATGTATAAATATATGTTAATTATATAATATAATCAATATATTAATTATATATATATCTTGTATATCACTCTTAAAGGATGCTACCCAGATATTAATCCTAAGGTAAATAAGTGTAAAACATGCAAACCAGAAGAAGCTGTTGTCCTTACCAAAACCAGAAGAAGCTGTTGTCCTTACCATTTCCAATGTTTCAGTGCTGTATTCCATATTTTTATTTCAATGCAGAACTCTAAATTAGATTCATGGACTCAAAAAATGAATCATTAAGATTGCTAAATTTGTGAAAGAAAAGATGGCAATAAAATGAATCTTTGAAGTGAAGGGAAAAAATAAGTAAAACTATAATTTTATACATATAGAATTATAGAAAGAAACGATATCTTTCAAAAATAAGGGTTGAATAAAGACACTTTCAGATGAATGATTTGAGAGTATCTGTGGCAAGCAGGTCAGCACTAAAAAGGAACACTGAATGTGAGTGGTTAAAGTAGAAAGAAATTACCACAGATGGAGACATAAAAATGAAGCAAGGAACAAAGAACACCAGAAAGGGTAAAGGTACAGCACATATACATAAATATTGAATATATAAAAGAAGACTAATGTCTTGTGGGTTCTAAATATATGCAGAACTAAAAATCATTTCTCATTTACAATAACACCTTTTAGAAAACTAGTAGTAAAAGGAAACTTTCTTACTATAATATGATACATGGCTTCAAATACAAAGTATTTTTAAATATACCAATTCTCCCCAAATTAATCTATAGCAATGCCAAGCAATATTCCAAGTAACATTTATTTTCATGAAAAATTATAAAGATGCTGTAAATCTGTATGTAAATATGAAGGGCCAGGAATTCTTAAAGCAAAAATAAAGAACAAAGATGTAATTCTTATACTACCTATTATGGCATCCTATTAAAAAGCTATATTAGTAAAATAGTATGCAATTGTTGTAAGATTAAACACATATAACAATGAGACAGAAAAAAAAGCTTGAAATCAGAAACAACTAACTTATAACAAAGAGAATGCTATAGGGTAGTAGAAACAATTATCTTTAAACTACATGTTGCTGAATTAATTAGATTTCCATATGGGAAAATTATATTGACCCCTATCTCATGCCATAGACAAAAATCAATTTCACATGAATAGCAATCTAAACAGTAAAATTTTAAAACAAATCAGTATAAAATAGAATTTAAGTAAATTTTAAAATTTAATGAAAAGATAAAAAGTACAACAATAAAATTTTAAGAAGAAAACATAGAAAAACATTCTTCTGACTCTTGAATAAACAAATGTTTCTATAATAGGGAATTAATTGTAATGGGAAACAACAATAGATTAGACAATATGGAAGTCAAGAGCAAGTGTCTGAAAAGAATGACAAGTTAACCCACAGAGCAAGACAAAACTTGCAACATATATATCTAACAAATGGCTTATGTCCCAAATATATAGAGAATTCCAACTCAATACAAAAATGACAGTCACCCAACAGGGAAAAACAGGTGAAATACTTGAACAAACACGAAAAGAAAAAGATATCCAAATGGCTAATCAATATATGAAAAGATACTCGATGTCATTATTCAGGAAAATATAAAGTAGACCACGAGGTGTTACTACTACACGAAACCAAAAAAGACATAACATGACAAGTGTTGGCAGGGACAAGGCAATCAGAATTCTCTTATGGTGCAGATGTGAGTACAAATTAGTGGAGCCACTTAAAATGCTGTTGATAGATTCTACTGTAGCTGAAGATCAGCATATCCTATGACTAGTGATTCTATTCCTAAGCATATAACCAAAAAAATGTATATGTTCATGAGAAAGAAATAGTAAACTGTTCATGGTAGTACTATTCAGAAATCACCAATAAGCTAAGCAATGGTGTAATAGTAAAATAAATGACAGTATTTTCTTATAATGCAATTCTAAGCAGCAATGAGAATGAATAATGCAACTATATGCAAAAATGTGTATAATTTATAAACAGAAATATTAAAGCTATATAGGAAATACTTTATATTGTGTATCATATACATACATTGCTTTTTTAAAGTATTGTTTCTTCTTTTTTTTATTCCTGTTTATTCTATTATACCTGTCCCAGTTTTTCCACCTTTGCCTTCCTCTATCTAGCCTACACCCCATTCCCACAGTACATCCCCATACGATTGTCCATGGGTCATTCACACATGCTTTGATTACTCCCTTCCCCTTCATTCCACCATGCCTCCCTCCCTGCTTTCCTCTGGCAGCCATCAGACCTGTTTCCAGGTCTCTGGTTCTATTTTGCTACTTAGTTTATTTTGTTCATGAGATTCCTCTCATAAGTCAGATCATATGGTATTTGTCTTTCACCAACTGGCTTGTTTCACTTAGCATAATAGTCTCCAGTTCAATCCATGCTGTCACAAAAGGTAGTAATTCCTTTTTCTTTCCTTTTGCCCCATGGTATTTCATTGTGTAGATGTACCAGAGTTTTGTTTTGTTTTTTTAATCCATTTATCTACTGATGGGCATGTAAGCTGTTTCCAACATTTGGCTATGGTAAATAGCACTGCTATGAACATCAAGGTACTGAAGTTCTTTTGAATTAGTATTTTGGGATTCTGAGGGTATATTTCCAACAACGGAATCCCTGTGTCAAATAACAGTTTCATTTTTAAATTTTTGAAGAATTCCCATACTGTTTTCCACAGTGGCTACACCAGTCTGCCACTGTAGTGCACTAGGGTTCCCTTTCCCCACACCCTTGCCAGCACTTGTTTCTGGATGTATTAATGATAGCCATTCTGACAGGTGTGAGGTGATATCTCACTATGGTTTTAATTTACATCTCTTTGATGGCTAGTGATGTATGTCCTGCTTGGAGAAGTGTCTATTCAGGCCCTCTGCCCATTTTTTAATTGGATCATCTGTCTTTCTGGTGTTGAGTCATATGAATTCTTTACATATTTTGGAGATTAAACCCTTGTTCAATGTATCAGTGACAAATATGTTCTCCCATACAGTCCATCCCCTTATCACTTTGATGATGGTTTCTTTAGCTGTGCAAAATCTTTTTAATTTGACATAATCCCATTTGTTAATTTTCCTTATATCCCTTGCACTAGGATATATATAAGCAAAAACATTGTTATGTGGGATATCTGAATTTTTACTGCATATGTTTTTCTCTAGAACTTTTGTGGTATCACAACTTATATTTGTCTTTTATCCATTTTGAGCTTATTCCAGTGTATGGTATAAGTTGGTGGTCTAGTTTCATTTTTTTTTTTTTTTGTACATAGACCAGTTCAGTTCTCCCAACACTATTTATTGAAGAGGCTATCTTTACTCCACTGTATCTTCATGCCCCCTTTGTCAAGTATTAATTAACCATATGGACATGGGTTTATTTCCGGGCTCTCTAGCTATTCATTGATCTATGTGTCTGATCTTAAGCCAGTATTAGACTGTTTTAATTACAGTGGCATTGTAGTATAGTTTGATATCAGGTATTTGTGATCCCTCCAACTTTGTCCTTTCTCAAGATTGCTGTATCTATTTGGGTTTTGGGGTTTTTGTTTGTTTGTTTGTTCCATATAACTTTTTGAAGTATTTGTTCTAGATCTGCCAAATATGCCATTGATATTTTAATAGGAATTGTGTTGAAGCTGTAGATTGTTTTGGGTAGTATGGACCTGTTAATGATGTTAATTCTTCCAGCCCATGAACAGAATATATGCTTCTATTTATATGTATCTTCCCCAATTTCTTTCTTCGGTTTCTTCAGAACTGCATTCTATAGTTTCCCGAGTACAAGTCTTTTACCTCCTTGTTTTAATTTATTCCTAGGTACTTTATTTTTGTTGTCGTTGTTGTTGTTGCTGCTACTATAGTAAATGGGAATTTCCCCTAGTTTCTGTTTCTTTTTTAAAAAGATTCTATTTATTTATTTTCAGAGAGAGGGGAAGAGAGGAAAAGAGAAGGAGAAAAAGGGAGAGAAACATCAATGTGTCGTTGCCTGTGCACATCCCCTACTGGGGACCTGGCCCGCTACCCGGGCATGTACCCTGACTGGGAATCAAACCAGCAACCCTGTGGTTTGTAGGCCAGCACTCAATCCCCTGAGCCACTCCAGCCAGGGGAAGTTTCTGTTTCTGATAGTTCATTGTTGGTGTACAGAAATGTCATTGATTGCCAAATATTGACTTTGTTTCCAGCTACTTTGCTGAATTCACTTATTAGGTTGAATAGTTTTTGGATGGAGTCTATAGAATTTTCTATGTACACTATCATGATATCTGCAAATAACAACAGTTTTACTTTCTCTTTTCTAATTTGGATGCCTTTTATGTCTTCTTCTTGTCTGATCACTGAGGTTAGGATCTCTGGTACTATGTTGAATAAGAATGGTGAAAGCAGGCAACCTTGTCTTGTCCTGATTTCAAGGGAAACACTTAGTTTTTGCCCATTGAGTATGATTTTGGCAGTAGGTCTTTTGCCTATGGCCTTTATTATGTTCAGGTGTGCTCCGTCTATTCCCACTTTGCTGAGTGTTTTTATCACAAATGGGTGATGTTTTATCAAATGCCTTTTCCTCACTTATTGATATGATCATGTGATTTTTTTCTTTTGTTCATGTGATGTATCACATTTATTGATTTGTAAATATTGTAACATCCTTGCATCCCTGGAATAAATCCCACTTGATCATGGTGGATGATCTTTTTAATGTATTGTTGCACCTGATTTGCTAGTATTTTGTTGAGGATTTTCACATATATGTTCATCAGATATTAGCCTGTAATTTTCTTTCTTTGTTGTGTCTTTACCTTGTTTTGAGATTAGAATTATAGAAAATCACACCAGCCATCCCCATCTACCTCTCCTGATCCCACCACCCATTGGTTTTGTCCATGTGTCCTTTATAGTTGTTCCTGAAAACCCTCCACACTCCTTCCCCATTTTCCCCTCCCCTCTCTCCTCTGGTTACTATCAGTTTGTTCTTAATTTCAATATCTCTGGTTATATTTTGCTTGTTTGTTTGTTTTATTGATTAGGTTCCCCTTAAATGTGAGATTATATGGTATTTATCTTTCACTGCCTGGCTTATTTCACTTAACATAATGCTCTCCAGTTCCACCCATGATGTTGCAAAGAGTAGGAGCTCCTTCTTTCTTTCTGCTATATACTATTCCATTGTGTAAATGTACCACTGTTTTTTAATCCATTCATTTATTGATGGGCACTTAGGTTGCTTCCAGCACTTGGCTATTGTAAATTGTACTACTGTGAACATTGGGACACACAGGTTCTTTTGCATTGGTATTTCAGTGTTCTTAGAATATAATTCCAGCAGTGGAATTAGGTCTAGAGGCAGTTCCATTTTTAGTTTTCTGAGAAAATCTCATACTGTTTTCCACAGTGGCTGCACCAGTCTGCATTTCCACCAGCAGTGCACTAGGGTCCCCGTTTCTCCACATCCTCTCCAACACTTGTTGTTTGTTGTTTTGTTTACGATGGCCATTCTCACTGCTGTGAAGTGGTATCTCATTGTGGTTTTAATTTTCATCTCTCTGATGGCTAGTGATTTTGAGTATCATTTCATATGTTCCTGGACCCTTTGTATGACCTCCTTGGAGAATTAGGACTGATGAAATCAAAGCAGTAATTTTTTTGCATTTCTGTGGCATCAGTTGGTATTTCCCCTCTTTCATTTCTGATTTTATTTTTTTGAGTCCTTTATCTTTTTTCATGATAACTGTGGTTAATTGTTTGTTAATTTTGTTTATTTTTTCAAAGAACAAGCTTCAGGATTCATCGATCCTTTGAATTGTGTGTTTTGTTTTGTTTTGTTTTTTAGTCTCTATGTCATTTATGCTCTGACCTTGATTATATCCTTTCTTCTGCTTGTTGTAGGCTTTGTTTGTTGTTGTTCCTCTAGTTCCTTTAGATATAGGGTTAGGTTTTTAATTTGAGATTTTTCTATCTTCTTTAGGTATGCCTGTATTGCTATGAACTTTTCCTTCTCAGTACTGCCTTCATTGTTATCCATAGGTTTTGTGTTGTGTTCATCTTTATTTGTTTCCACATGCTTTTTTGATTTCTTCCACAATCTCATTGTTAACTCATTCATTATTTAGTAAGCTATTATTCAGCTCCATGTATTTGAATGCTTTTGAGTTTTTTTTCTTTTTCTGTGAGGTTTGTTTCTAGTTTCAAGCCATTGTGATCCAAGAAGGTGCTTGATATCTTTCAATTTTCTTGAATTTGTTAAGTTTGGTTTTGTGTCCTACCATGTGACCTATCTTCAGGAATGATCCTTGTGTGTTTGAAAATAATGTGTATTTTGTTTCTTTGGAGTGAAATGTTCTATAAATATCAATTAAGACCATTTGATCAGAATTTCATTCAATTCTGCAATATTTTTGTTGATTTTTTTGGTTTGGAAGATCTAGCCGTTGTTGACAGCAGAATGTTAAAATTCCTTGCAATGATTGTATTGCTGTCTATCTCTTTTTTAACATCCTCCAATATTTTCTTTATATATTTAATTTCACCTATATTGGCATATGTGTTTATAAGAGTTATCTTCTCATTGGGCCACTCCCTTAAGTATTATGAAGCAACCTTCTTTGCTTCTTATTATGATCCCCCTTTTTAAGTCTATTTTTTCTGATATAAGTATTGCCACCCCAGCTTTTTTTCATGTCCATTTGCAGAAATACTTTTTTCTGTCTCTTCACTTTCAGCCTGTGTATGTCTTTGTTCTGAGGTGGGTATCTTATAGATGGTATACACGTGGGTTGTGTTTTCTTATCCACTGAGCTACCCTATGTCTTCTGATTGGAGCATTTAATTAATTTCAAGTTAAGGTTATTATTCATAGGTACTTATTCTTTGCCATTTTTCCCCTTTGTACCTATGTTCATCTCTTTTTCTCTTTATTTTTCTTTAATACATCTCCTTAAAGTATTCCCTTTAGTATCTCTTGCAGTGCTGACTTGGTGAAGATGTATTTTTTAGTCTTCCCTTGTCTGGGAAGTTCTTTATTTTGCTTTCCATTTTAAATGAGATGTGTTGGATAGAGTAGTCTTGGTTGCATGTCCTTGCTTTACATTACTTGGAATATTTCTTGCCTGTCCTTTTTAGCTTGTAGTATTTCTATTGAGAAATTAGCTGATAACCTTATCAGAGCTCTCTTGTATGTTACTAGCTGTCTCTTCTTCACCACCTTTCAGATTTTTCTTTCTCTTTAAATTTTGTCATTTTGATTGCAATGTGTCTTGGAGTGATCCTCCTTTGGTTGGTATTGATTGAGAGCCTTTGTGCTTCTTGGACTTGCATGACTTTTTCCCTCACCAAGTTAAGGAAGTTATCTGTCATTATTTTTTCAAACAGGTTTTTTTTTTTTATCCCTTGCTCCTTTTCTTTCTGGTATCCCTATGATATAAATATTATTATGCTTCATGTCATCCCAACATTCCCTTAAACTATCTTCATTCTTTTTAAGTCTTTTTTCATTGTGTTGCTCTTTTCTTCCCTACCTTATCTTTCAACTCACTGATATGATCTTCTGTTTCATCTAGCCTTCTCTTAATTTCTTCTAGTGTGTTCTCCATTTCAGATATTGCATTCCTCATTTCCAAATGGTTATTGTTCAAGTTTTCTATGTCCTTTTTCATGCTGTTATAGTTCCCACTAAGTTTCTTGTAGTCTCACTAAGCTTCTTGAGTATCCTTATAACCATTACTATAAACTGTATATCTAATAAGTTGCTTGCCTATATTTCACTTAGCTCTTTTCCTAAATATCCCTCCTTTTCTTTCATTTGGGTTTTTTTCTTTGCCTCCCCATTATAATTGTCTATTTGTGTTTGTTTTATGTATTATATTTATTTGCTTTGACTCTGTCTTGTGTGTTAGGAGTCCTATGGGACTCAGTGGTGCAGACTCTTTGATCTCCTCATCTGAATGCTTTAGGAATGAGCTTTGTGTGGGTTATGTAGACTCTCCTATTGTATTTGGTCATGATTATTATTTGCCCTTTTTTTGGTAGAAGCTTTCCTCCATCTGGGTTGCTAAGAAGCTTAATGCTCAACATGTGTTATATACTGTTGTACAGAAACTGAGAGAACTAAGCAAAACAACACAAAACAACACAAAAACAAGCAACCCCCCCTGCCCACCACAGCGATATCAACAACAAGAGAGCAAAGAATAATAAAAGCAAAAAAAGAGAGAAAGAAATGGAATAGTAGAGAAAGGGGAAAGTATAAAAAATGTGAAAAGACCAAAGCAGAAAAGAAAAGTGATTATGAGAGGATAAAGGGGAAGAGTGCTAATACCCATAATGAATTGAAAGAGGAAAGTGAGGAAAAGGAACACGGTAAAGGGAACAAAAATAATAATTAGAGAGAAGAAGAGAATAGAGGAGTATGCAAAAATAAGAGTAGAATAGGAGATATGAAGGAAAAATTAGAGCCTCAAAAGAAAAATAAAGAGAAAAAATAGAAATAAATAAAAAGGCTATGAAAAACAAAAAATAGCTAAGATAATGAAAAAAAGTGGATTTGTCTTAGCACAGTTTAGATCTTGCCTTCTGGTTTACCATTCTCATGTCTCAGTCTGGTACAAGTCAATGTCTGGTGCCGTCTACATCTGGCCCTCAGCCAACTTTTTTTAAGCTACAGGTGATCCAGTTTGTGGCTGATTCCTCCAGGCTTGACTACTGTCAGGTTGGGCCATGCGGTTCTGCAAAGCTGGTTTTTATTAGCACTTGGTCCAAGGGTGTGTCAGCAAATGCCAGTCTCTGCCTGCTGACCTGCTGTCAATCTTAGACTAGTTGCAGACCAGACTGTTTCCAGGAGGGTTTCTGGTGAAAACAAGGGGCTGCACATCCTGGATCTCCCATAACAGATGCCTTTCAGATTTAAGGGAAGATGGTGGGTTTGTTCCCCCTTCCTCGAGCCACTGATCTGAGTCTGCCCAGGATTACCTCACTGTACTCAGCAGGGCAGAGCCCCTATTTGGGGCTCCTGAACCCAGATGCCTGGAGGGTGTTTCTGTGGCTTTCCTGTGAGTGGGGAGCACCAGTCTGTTTCCTGGAAAAGTGTATGGATTGATTGTTTCCTCCACCAACTTTTGACAACCTCTGAGTCTGTTTATATTGCTGTCTTCTCAGCAAGGGCTAAAATGTAGTATGACAGAGAAAGCCAGAAAAAGAAAAAAAAGAAAAAAAACAGAACACTAAGAAAGAGCAAAACTGAAAAAAAATACTGAGTGGTGCAAACAGGTTTTCGGAGGTTGTGGCAAGGGGATTTCCAGAGGGTAGGGGGTGCGGTATCTCACAGGGTAACATGATGGATTTTCCCCTAGGAGAGGCTAGCTCTTCTCATGAGAAATGGCCATTGTGGAGCCCAGGAATATCAGGACCTCAAAAATCCCACAGCCACTCCCTCAAGACTCTCCCAAGTGCCTCCCAGTCCACATTCTCCTGACGTGACTCCAGACTACACCATTCTCCTTTCACTGGGGCCCAAAGTGAGTAGCTGCAAACACAAAACCTATGTTTTGCTCCTTTAAGGGAGGTAAAAGAAGATGGTGGGTTTTTCTCCAGTGGTTTTCTTCTGTCCCCAAGGTGGAGAGCCCATTTATTGGTGGATGCTTTTCCTCATCTGGCTGACTGAGGTGCACAGCCCCTACCATGACCTCCTCTGTCTTGAGAGGGCTTCTAGGTGTGGGTTGAATCCCCAGTTGGGGCACGTACAGGAGTCCACCTATCCATGCTTCTCTCTCACATTTACACATCCTCCTCTCTCCAAATCAATAGGTTATATCTTGTATGTACTTTCTTCTTTCAAGTCTCATATCATCATCCTGATGGTGTGAGGGAAGGAAGGGAAGAGTCTAGCAGCAATATTATAACATGGAGTAGTGGAGGGGTGCTTGAACTGGTCTCTCCAGTAAGTCTCAGGCTCATTCTCCTGCTGCTGAGCCACTGCTGAGCCACCGCTGAGCCCCTGCTGTGCTCCAAGCATGGTCTCTACAGACAGCCCCATTTGGCCACCTCTCTCTGTCCGGTGCTCCTAGCTTCTGGCTTGATCTGTAGCCTCCTCAGTCAGACTCTGTTCCATTTCTGGTTCTTCTGGCTCCCAGAGTTGGGGAGGTAACAGCTCCCCCCACCCACACCAATAAGTACCACAATCTCCACACCCTGCCTTCTGTCAGGAGTGAGGTGGGTAGCCCTGCTCTACCCATGGCAGAGGGCACAGAGACAGGTCTGGGTGCCCAGGTACAGGCACTCTGGAGGCTTCTTCCTGAGGAGGATATTTCAAATTCCTTCAATTGGGTCTTGTCCCAAATCTGCACAGCCAGAAGCACCAGGCTGGTCGGCAGTGATGGCAGTTGCTCCAGCAAGAAAGCCTGGGTCACATTCTCACACATGCCCACACACTTGTCCATATCCACACTCACTCACACATGCTCTCACTCACACTCAGCTGGATTTTTGAGTTGATTGCTCTGTGGTTTGGTTGCAAGACTAGTTCATGGCTGAAAGCAAGTGGATGGAGCTTCCAGCTACTCTGCAGCCATCTTGGAACCTATATACATAATTTTCTAACACAGATAAACTCATCTGTATAGTTAGAATAAAAACATAGTTTTATTTTTGGAATTTTGGGATACTGGCAGTGTTCTGTCTCTTGATCTGTATTTAGGTTATCTTCAATATGCTAAATTTGTCAAAATTCATCCAAAAATGACTATAATTTATTTATATTAATAATGTTATGTTATGCTTAAGTAAAAATATTTTTAAATTGCAACCAAAAGATTCAGATGAGCTGATTAGATGTTTCAGTAGTAGTCTGGAATAAGAGAGGGCTGGTCTAGGGAACATCAAGAACTTCACATTACAGAGGGTGAGAGCCCACCTTCAGGGACTAGACACCCATCAGAAATACTGATGGGTGAGAGCAAGAGCAGAAGGAGCTAAAGGGGAATGCAAGGAAGAACCTCAACCGTAGAAAAATGGTGGAACCTGGGGGAGAAACAAACCATTAAACACATCAGGTATACTGTTTGGCAAGGAATTATCAACTGTCTTAGATCCACAAATACACAATTAGTGGCAATATCAATTACTCCAAACTCTTAATGTACAAATATAGGCAGAAATGTGTATACTTTTCTTACCTGAATCCAGGTGAGAGTTCCTTAGGCTTGTTTCAGTACAAGTAGTATTTTCTTCCAGAAACCTTGGTAACACTGGAGTCAAGACTGTAAATAGAACAAAGATCAATAAGTCAGAGAAGGGCACACAAACAAATTTTCAAACAGGAGATTTGCCAGGGTCAAAGGTTAGGAAAACAAGAATGTAGATCAGATGACCAAGACCCAGCTGGGTATAGAACCTGAGCAAATAAATACTTGTTTCAGTACTGACCAGAGCTAGCTTTACAAGTTGTTCTTCATTTGTATGTAGAAGATTGACTATATTTTAGATTTGAGAAGAGTTTAGACAGTCTCCGTAATAGTGTTTCTCAAACATTTGGTTTCAGGACCATTTAACACTCTTGAAAGATATTGAGGATCCCAAAGAGTTTTGGTTTATGCAAGTTATGTCTATAATTATGGCATTAGAAATTAAAACAGAAATTTTAAAATATATACTGATCATTTCATTTAAAATTGACATTAATAAATCTAATAAATTTTAACATAAATTACATGTTTATAAAAGTATCTTTACTTCCCAAAACAACAACAAAAATAAGAATAAAGAATGGCCTTGTTTATAGAACTCTCCTTAATGTCTCTCTTAAAGAAACAGCAAAATTTTCATACTTGCTTCTTCATTTATTTTATTGTCATAACAAATTATATAGTGTCTAGAAAACTCCACTCTTTACACATGTAAAAATGAGAGTTAAAACGGCAAATGATATTCTAGTATTATTGCAAAATTGTTTCAGCATTGCAGATTCCTTGAAAACATCCCTGAACAATGCTTTAGGAATCACTGTTCAACTCAATGCCAGTCTCATCTCAGAGCTCAGGTTATGACTGACCCTACAGAAGCAAGCTGACTGAACCTACATTCTGCCAAAAGCAGGGAGCTTAATATTTTTGAAAGAATATGAAAGTTAACTCTCAGAACAATGTACCAGGGAAAAGCACATTCATGGATTGGCTATAAATGGCAGATAAATTTGCAAAATAAATGAGGTAAATCTTTCAAAACAAGGTTCAGCTGTCACCTTTACTGATGCTTCAGAAAATCTTTAGCTAAAATAGAAGAGGACTTACAAGGACACTGATGAGAAATACTTATCAGAAAAGAAGAATATAGAAAGTGAAAGATGAGGTTTTATGAAGGCATAATGAAAATTTAAGTAAATAGATAGAACATGTGAGGAAAACATTTTGGGGGTACAGTTGATCTTAAGTTATTTTAAATGGTTTCAGGAAAAATTATTATGTTTGTCTGTGTGTGTACACACACACACAAACTTATAATCCTGTCAGAAGTGATGTGTGCAAAGTTAGTGAATTTAGGACAGCATATTGCACAAATAATTCATTCTAGAGAAGTGAGTTAAAAAGAAAGAGGCCATACACTATTTATGGTTTGTATGATCAGAGAGATGAGAGGGGCCAAACCAAAAAAAGAGAAAGAAAGAAAAGAAATAAAGAAAGAAAAAAAGGAAGGAAGGAAGGAAGGAAGGAAGAAGGAAAGAAAGAAAAAGCTGGAATTCAACCTAGAAACTACTTAACAACACTTCCATAGTATCAATTTTGATCTTTTAGAAAAAAAAAAGAATAAATTATAAGGGAGTATATATGAGTTGCCAATAAATAACTTTTTTTTTTTTTTTTTTAGTTTTAACATCTTGTTAAAAGACCAATTCAAACCAGAGGTAGAAATACACAGCCTTTGTTCAAAGAATAAAGTGCTTTAGAAGCATGGACACTTGAACAAATGTAAGATGAGAGGAATGAACTCTCATCTGAACTGAAGGAATCAGGCCTAGGTTAGTGGTAACCTCACCCTGACCCCTAGTGTCTTAGGGGGTAAGGAGGAGCACTGCCTGCTAGCACCACACTGGAAGGGATCTCCTGAGCCAGATCCCCCATTTCTCTCTACTAGGAGCTGGGGTAGTAACCACATTAGAGACTTGGGCATCAGAGTTCAATAATTGGGAAGGTCTAGATCCTGAGGAGAGGTCTGTTCAGGATAGAAAGAAGCCTGTCCTCTAAAGAAGACGCCATCTGTATTCAGTGACCCCGCAGAAGCAGAGAAGCTCCTGGACTTTCACACTACCCACCTGGAAGTTGTATTCCTAAGTAAGTTCTGTCCTAGCCCAGCATGGATTTTCAGATGCATCAGGATTGCAGATAAATGGTCATTATAAGAATAAATAAACCAGGTGGTGATAAATCCCTGTCTTCTCATTGGTCGTATCAGATGCCATCACTGCACATAGAGAGTCTCTAGAAAGCCCATTTTCCTCATGGGTTTGACGTATCAGTTTGACCTGTGTCAACTGCATGAACTCCAGGCCTTTACTGGTATCAGCTTGATCTTTGCTGCTACCAAAAGAAGATTGAGGTGACATGAAAAAATAGAAAATGAGAATGAAAGAGGCAAATAACCTCTTAGTATTAAGATATTAATACTAACATTATAGTGAGTAGATGTAACTACTGAATGCTCCAGGACTGGAAAAAAAATTTTTTTTTCTGGGCTGCAATCAGGAATCACAAGGACTCATCAGTTTCTTACACAGAACTCTGAAAATACAAGAAAAATAATGCAAGACCCTTTTGGAGTGTAATTCTCATAACATTTTAAAATTAAAATACAGATGACAATATTTCCTTGCTGAAATAATATGAATAATATCAAACTGCAATGTATACATGTGCATATATGCAGTGCATATATGACATAAATATACATTGCATGTATATATTGCATATATATAACACATCCTCATTGCATATATATATAACATATCCTCATTTATTTGAAAGAAAAGAAATAATCTTACATGAATATGACTCAGACCTTTGAGGAAAAAATAAAAAATTCCTTGACACAAGCTGACCCTTGCTTGGCAACAATAGGAATTATGATTTGCTGTGTTTCTATGAACCTCTGTGAATTGAATCAAACTTTTATTGCTATTGAAATGAAAAGTTAAAAAGCTCAACTGGATATTAAAGATGACATAGCTTGGTCATGTCAAAGTCAAGTCCAAAATACCAACTTCTTATTCAAGTCAAATACCAGCAACTTACTGATTTAAATATACTTTTAAGTAGAATTAATTTTCTTCTGTTCAGTTATAATTGCTCAATTTGCATTTATCTCTTTTTTTAAGTAGGCTGATATTTTCATTTTAAAAATAGGGTATAAAACTATTTTAATTGACTTTATATTTTTTAAAAAGAAAATTTATTTCCATTAAAAACCAAAGCAAACTGCATGAAATTATCGTGTGTGTTTATATACAATAGTTTTGGAAATTGGGGAAGTAGTAGGCAGGTCCATGACTTATTATCAGATTCTCAAAACTGTATACAAAATATAAAATATGAAGAAGTTGAACCTGAATGTTGTATTTTTCTAATTTTATTAACAAATAAATTATTTAACAATATTTTTTTCTAATTTTAGTATATGAAATTTTGAATATGTGATGCTTACATTTAGTCATCAATTTTTAAACATTTAATCAGCCTGCTACCTTGCTATTTTTTAAACTTGGAAGAAATGTTAGAATAAGGTATAATGTGTATAGTCTATAATGAAATAGTAAATGAAATAGTTTCATGTATAGTCTATAATGAAATAGTTTTTAAAAAATTGTGGATACCTTGTTGAACATTAACCACTTACATTGTCTTAAGTGCTTGAAACTATATTTTAACAAGTGTTATTACTGTAATAGATCATGTATTATTACAATATTTTATATTACTTTAATATCTATTTGTTTCTTAGTGCTTAACAAGCATTGGTAAATAATATAAATTCTAAAAACATAACCTATTTGAAGAAATAATAAGCATGAAGCAACTAGAAAACATAAGCTAGAGTCCAGTTTGAGACTACACAATATAGATGGGTTTCAGAATTCACAGAAGAGAAAATCATAACAGAGATAAGTAACCTGAGTGCTACTTTACAAAGGGAAGGGATACACTGTTGGACATAAAAGAAAGGCAGCCTTTGACTTATCTGCGGAACAGCATAAGCAATACCAACAAAACTGATCATAACATCCTTGGTTATCCACACAGAAGCTGGCCTCACGAAAGAGTGCTGCACAGAGAGCTGCCAATCAAGTGAGACTGACAGCGGGAACTAAGGGATAAGGAACTTCAAATAGAGTGAAAGTGATGTTTTTAAAGTATCCACCTGGAAGAATTTTGAAATTAATATGAGTTTAGTGGCAGTGATATAGTAAGCTTATTAAAGTTATATAAATGCAAAGTTATCAATATCTAAATAAGATGACATTATTACAAATGTAAATGAAGAAACAAGCAGGATAGATTGTAAGAGGAGATCTTATTAATTAGATAATGGAAGTAAAACTATTAATGCCCTCCCAATAGTATGGTCAATTTAGCAACTATAATAAGAATAGTTATTACTCTCTTCCTTTTCAGTTGGTTTGTAAATTCAAAATCAGTTGCATCGTATGTAAGGAACATAGAATACAGATATGAAAGTATTTTTTCTTTTTAATTATTATTTCCCATAACTATATGATCTCTCAAGTAGCTTTTTATTCATTTAGATTCTTGTGTAACATAAAAATTATCGTGATACCTCGAATTTTGCAACAATTTGCCAGTGAAATTAATACTCATATCCAGCAGGAGAAAATATTTCTGTGTAGAGCAGAACAGATTCTCAGCTGCTACAGAGACTATAACGCAGAGCAAGAAAAAGACTGTCCAATTTTATCGGATAAAATCCCTTACTTAAAATGAAATCTTCTACTTAAATGCTGCAACCTATTTCCCCTGACATTCAGAAACAGATATTACAACTGATGGACAGAAAAGTGTTAAAGAAATAGGGCGATGTCTGACAGGTAATTGGTTCACTTTAGCCATAAAAACTATCATAGACTTTACAAAATTTTCAATTTGCTTTTCAGCAAGTGCAATTTTAATTAATTTTCTAATACAGTTTGGAAAGTATAACTCCAAGAACAAGAAAGAGACAAATAAGCAAAGCCATCCTTTAACAAGCATATCGTTTTATTTTGGCACACATCTGGAAGCACATATCATCCAGTAGAAAAGTTCTTCCTGTCTCTGATTTAGGAGGCCAGCTTTATGATCTGAAAAGCCTCAAGCCCTATAGCAATGATTTTAATGAAAGTGGGACTTGAAACTATAAGACAAAAAATACATATACTTCTGTTCGACAGTTATGATTATAGCTATAACCAAAAATAGTTACCCTGAAGATTCAATAAATGTAAGCATGAAGGCATGTGTCCAGGCAATCAAAAGTACCTAATGATGGCTTTTTATAGACATAGGATTATTTTTTTTTCATAAGTAGACATTGTTGTTACTTTATCTTTTAATATAGAGGACTTAAAAAGGAGATATTCTGTAAATGTATTGAAAATGTGGGACATCAGACATTTTGAAGTAGATATATTTAATGCCAAGCAACAAGGGTATAAGATAGTAATTAAAATAGAATTTGAAGGCAGCCTGATTTTTCTTTGTAGTGACACAATTTATTGTAAACTTTAAGGCAAGTTACATTACCTGGGCTTCATTTGTATAATGTATAAATAAGGATAAGAGTAATGATAAAGTGTAGTGTTGCTGTGAAGTCTGAATGTGAACATTTTTAAGGCTCTCAGAACAGAACTCACTTCCTGGCACTTACTGGTGAAGGTAGTAATGACTGTTATTATTATTACTTACTTATTAATCTCACTGGCACAAGCAGGCATGGCTTTGTTAATTGGAGAATGACAAAATATATTAAATAGGGTTCAGATCTCAAACTAGACCTTCCCGTCAGAGTAGGAAAATAGCTGAAGGGATGAACCTAAGACAAACGGAAATAAATTTCAGTCTTGCAGTTAGAAGTTGCCATCAGGTGGGCAAAATCACAGATACATAGGGATTTCCACAGTATTTATTCAGGGAGTGGAATATCCAAATAAGCTAGTAGAGGCAAACTAAGAGGGAAAACAGATATAGGCCATCATTTGAAAGCTGATCTTACATTGGTGTTCAATCCTAAAGTTAGTGGATAATCTTTAAATTCTTTAATGTCCAAAGTACCCTTCAAATTCTCATGCCCAGGCACTACTTTGTAGACCTGCATACCATCTCTCAGTATAACAAGTTCAATGTATTCAATTTCTTCTCTTCTTTTGAGCATGCAACTAAGAAGTTCAATGGAATTTGACACCAATGCTGCAAAGGGTATATGAAATTAAAATTAAATTCAGTGTGGCTAAGGGTATAAGAAACACATGGGAATTGAACCTACCAGGAAGCAGCAAATTCATCTCTGTCCTCTTCCATCTAAATCACGTGTGTACATTGATAACTTCTTAAATTCTCTCTTTCTCTCTCTCTCTCTCTCTCTCTCTATATATATATATATAATATATATATATATACACACACACACATGCACATATAAATATATATATATATCACATTGTAAGTCTCTCTTATACTTTTATGCTCAGAAACTTGAGAGACAATAAGGAAGTTTATAGGAGACCATTCTGCATGGCATAGGCCCAGCTCCCACTCAGAAAGGTCAGTAAAAAGTGAGGTCCGATGCACAGGACCCACACACAGGGATAGGTTCTCCTGTGGGGAATCAGGCCTGCATTGTACCTAGGCTGCTTTGAGACTTGCTTTTTGCTAAAACTTATCCCTCACCCTGAATTGAGGCAGTAAATGTTTACTACATATCTTTAAAGTAACTTCCTAAAATCTATGCTAAGCCTTCCAAGGACAAGTATCACCAGTTCAAGCACTTTTTCCTTTGCATTTGCAAATATCCTTCTTCTGTGATGTGATTAGCTGCATCCTCTCCTTTGTTTTCTGTAAAAGGTAACCATCTAAAGCAAATCTGTGCATAGTAAATGAGGACCATCCTCAATGTAATGTGACCCGAAAAGCAATGAAAGCTTGTCAAGACAAGGGTCAAGGTGCTATCCTCTTGAGGGAGTGGCCATGCAATCCCTTTTCCTCCACAGGATTTGGTATTCCGCGTGAATTTGTCTCATCTCATCCATAACACTACAGATCCATGAGCCCGGTTTCGCATCTGAAGTTCACCTTACTAAAGAGACTTCAGCTTCTCACTTGTGTGGGTATATAGTATCATTTGTTATGCTTCAATTTGTGTATCTCTCTTTCTCTTCATATTATCACCCTGGAAATTCTCAAATCTACTTAATTATAACATTCCACATCCTCCTCAAATTAATCAGAGCAACTGAACATGGCTGGAGTAAAGCATACAACCAAGTTAAACACGTGGGCCATGGACATGCGCAGTTCAGACCTCCCTTCAAGAGAACCTGTTGCAGTGAGCACAACTGACTGAAAGCCTCAACCTGCAGCACCTGCAGATTCTCTGCAACGCTCCAGACCAAGCTGAGCTTCCCCCAGGCTGCTCCCAGACAATAACCGCATATAACAAGACTACTATAGCTGGCTATTTCTGCCCAACGTGGGACCTTCCTAACATTGATCTTTGCTGGGAGAGGTCACATTGGCTTGGTCAGGACATTCTCAGATCTTCACTTCAGTCTGAAGCTCTGCTACTCAGTTTTCCTGTCTTTTCTCTCATTTTACAGGTGTCAGACCTGCATGACAGTCTTGAAGACTTCTCACCTCTGCCTAACCTTTACCTTAGACAAGAATTTCCCCAATAAATATCTTGCATGTCTAATCCCAACTTGTCATCTGCTTGTTGAAGGATCTAAACTGACTCGCTAAATTCATCTCACTAAATTCAAGCTGAAACTTTCTTCTTTGTTTTAATCTTATTGTATTTCTTTTATTTGTTAAATTGTTTTCAATTATAGTTGACATGCAATATTGTATTAGTTTCGGGAGTACAACATAGTGAGTAGACATTTATGTAACTTACAAAGTGATTACTCCAATAAGTCTAGTACCCATCTGTCACCAAACATGCTTATTATAATATTATTGACTATATTTTCTACACTGTACTTTACATCCCCATGACTTTTTATAGCTGGCTATTGGCACATCTTAATACCTTCCCCCCTTGACTTTTTTTTAAGATTTTTATTTATTTATTTTTAGAGAGAGGGGAAGGGAGGGAGAAAGGGAGAGAAACATAAATATGTGTGGTTGCCTCTCACGTGGCCCCCAATGGGGACCTGGCCTGCAACCCATGCACGAGCCCTGACCTGTAATGGAACCAATGACCCTTTGATTTGCAGCCCACACTCAAACCAGTGAGCTACACCAGCCAAGGCATCCTTCCCCTTTTTTACCTATCCCTCCAACCCCCCTCCCATTTGGCAATCATCAAAATATTCTCTGTATCTGAGTTTGTCTCCATTTGTTTTTTTCATTTGTTTTTTAGTTTCCACATATATAAATAAAATCATCTGGCATTTGTCTTTATATATCTGACTTACTTCACTGAGCATAATACTCTATAGGTCCATCCATGTTGCAGATGGCAAGATTTCATTTTTTTAAAGGTCAAGTAATATTCCATTGTGTATATATAATATCTCCTCCTTATCCATTTGTCTATCAATGGATACTTAGGTTACTTCCATATCTTGGTATTGTAAAAAATGCCACAATGAACATAGAATGCACATGTCTATTCAAATTAGTGTTTTGGGTTTCTTCTGTTAAGTAAGCAGAAGTGCAATTGCTGGGCCCTTCTTTGTCTCTTATTATAGCCTTTGCTTTAGAGTCTATTTTGTCTGATATAAGTATTGCTCCCCCAGCTTCTTTTCAGTTTAATGAAATATCTTCTCTATCCCTTTACTTTCAGTCTGTGTGTGTGTTTTGATCTGAAGTGGGTTTCTTATAGGCAGTATATGCATCAGTCTTATTTTCTTATCCATTAAGTCACCTCTGTCTTTCGGTTGAAGCATTTAATCCATTTTCATTTAAAGTAATTATTGATAGGTACAGAATTACTGACATTTAATTATTCACATGTATTATTTTTCTTCTCCTTAAAGAAGTCCCTTTAAAATTTATTGTAATACTGGTTTGGTGATAATGAACACTTTTAGCATTTTCTTGTCTGGGAATTTTACTATGTTCCCCTAATCAATTCAGTCACCCAACCTTCTATAAATAGTATATTCATTTTTCTTTCCCCTAAAACTAACAAAATCTCTTTCCCAATGACCCCATCCCTGGGGCACTTTTCATTTCCAGGCGATCACCTTATAAGTATTTCACTGACAAAATAAAAGTATTCAAAACATCCAATCCCACATCCAGTCTACCTACTTTCACTCTCATATACTCTGCCTTCTTTCTTGCTGTTACTTTGTATCAGTTTTCCTACACTAAATTAATCCCTCCAATTATGCATTAGATTCTCTCCTATTTCACTACTCATGACACTTTTCACGTTCAGTATGATCAGTTGTTTCTCTCTGGAATAATTTTCATCATAATCAAACATGCTGTATTAATACCTATTAAAAGGCTCCCTTAACACTTAATTCTTTCTCCAACTACCACCTGGACTTAGAGTTCATCTTTCCACTCTTTCTAATCTCTCTTGAAACCACACTGATTTATATTACTAATATAATGCAATTTATACCATTTTTTTCTTTCCAATGTCACCTGAAATAAATTTACTGGTCAATTTTCAAGCTTCATCTAATACAAACAATCAGCCACTTTGGCAATGTTAATAACTTCCTCCTTTTTGAAAGACTTTTTTTCTTTTTTAAGATTTTATTTATTTATTTATTTACTTATTTATTTATTTATAGGGGAAAGGAGGGAGAAAGAGAGAAACATCAATTGGTTGCCTCTTGTACACACCCTAACTGGAGATCTAACCCGCAACCCAGGCGTGTGCCCTCACTGAGAACCAACTGGTGACATTTCACTTTGTGAGATAATGCCAAACCTACTGACCCACATAGGTTAGGGCAAAAGAGTTTTCTCATATTGATTCTGGACACCGCTGTTCCTTGGTTCTCTTGTTTTATCGACTACTTCTTTCTGTCTCCTCTGCAGGAATCTACTCAGCTTCCACACTGGTGGAATTAGAATGCCCCATGTTTTTGTCTTTGTGACTCTGTTACTGCAACTACACTTTGTGATGTCTTACATTCCAATAAATTTAAATTACCTTTAATTTGATAATTCCCAAGTTGGATCTCCAACACTCACCTCTCCCCAATTTCAGACTCATACATACCACTGTTTTACTCAATATATCCACATAGTCATCAAATTCAGGGTAAGTACAAGTAGGTTTACAATTGTTTGTGTGTAAAATAATACAACAATGGTATAATATAATAATACAATAATGGTCACACCATTTTCAGTCAAAAACTGCTGAACACTCAGCACAGTGTGGGCAGGTGTGCTTGTAAATCACCCATCATGAAATGGGCAAATGTGTTGCAAGTGTCTTAAAAAAACAAAAATTTAACAAAGGCAAATTAAGCCTCTGACGACAACAACAGCTGGTACACTGATACAGATGTGTTCCTAGAACACTCACCTAGCACAGAAAGGGGCCTGCTCTCCAGAAGATAATTCTGTTTTATTGGGGTCCCCCCTTTTCCTGTGTCTACACTGTTTGTGAAAACAATGTGCTTTATATGGTATCTGCCTTCATTCTGAGAATCTGGAATTGTGGTATGTGGTATATGTGTCACTTGGAGGGCACCTAAGTGATCAGCTTTCAATTAAAAAAAAAAACTTTGCTTATGAGTCTCTAATCAGCTTCTCTCAACAAAAACATTGTGCACATATTGTTTCATTTTCATAGAGGGTAAGAGTGTTACTCGCGTGACGCCTCAAGAGAAGGAAAGAACATAAGGGAGCCTATAGATGGAATTAAACCTCACTCTTTTTGTATCTCTTTTCTTTGTGATCCTGCTGTATATCCTGACTACCTCTGTGTAATAAATCTCAGGAGTAAAACTGTATTTCATCCTAGAGTCATTCTAGAAAATCTTTGAATGTGGATTTGTGTCCCTCAGAACACAGTAATAAAATGCCTCCTCTATAACCCACCACTGTGTCAGATTTTAAGGCACCAATTGTTAAATAACATAGTTTCAAATCTCCTGAAAATTTAACAATTATCCCACATAAAGCCAGTAAGATCTAGCTACAGCAAACTGCAGAAAAATAATCAATCAACACAATGTAAATGGAACCTTAAGTCTAGACCTGGTAAAGAGGCTCCTTTTCCTCAGATTGCTAGAACTCCTAAAAACCTCGTACTGTCTCATATGCACAGAGTACTCAATAGAAACACAAAATTATGTTACACCTACAAGGGAAAAAAATCAATGAGTGAAACTTTTGAGTAAGCCTCTGCTTCAATTTGAACCAAAAAGTCCAAGTTCTATTCTAATTCCACATCAATTTTATTGACAAACTTAGAGAAGAAAATACATATACACTCCTCTAATTAATTGTTTAGATACACAATAAAGCATTTATAAATGCTAGAGAAATAATAATAACAATTTAATCTGCAGTTAAATGCTAAAACTTAATGACACACAAACTTAAGCTCTCCCACTTGATATCTCATGAGAAAAAATTAACATAAAGTGCAACAAGTACTTTTAATTTCCTGAAGAAAATAAAGAGCTATACCTAAAGCAAGGCTAGTTCTCTAGTAACTGCTGAATTCACAGTTTTTATAATAGCACCTGTCCTACCATAACCACTCAATAAATATTTATTGAATTAATGAACTTCTAGCTCAAAAATAAAGGTCATATTTCTATTTCTTTAGCTAATTCTTGACAGTGACAATACAAAAAGATAAAGAGAGGGTATAACACATTCATGATAAACACTCATTATTTGTATTTTTCAGAATCACTCTGCTTCTAGTTTTCTGACCTAACTGGGTAAATACTGAACACTTCCTGTCCATTACTAATAACAACTTTGAAAAAATATTTTCCTCGATGCAGCAGATTATTGTTCTATTTATTGGAAGTCAATAGTGCATTAGTATCTTTTATATAACCTATACTTTCTTGTAGTTTTCACACTGATTAAGTTAAATGTGATAATGGCAAGAGTGATTAAATGAAATTTAATGGAAATAATGCAATACATTAGAATTAAGAATTGTGTTGTGTTAGAATTGTTTCATTGTCTAAGAAAGTATGATGCTCACATTTTGAAATGGTCCAAAGATAAATACAATTTCCAAAATTTAAATGACCAGGTAACAAAATCAGTATTTCTATTTTGAGATCTTGCAAAAAATAGTCATGTTTATAACTTCTGATATTTATAAATAAGAACATTCATTTAAAATGTCACTCTATCACAAATAAATAGCAACTCAATGCCTACAGTTTAATGACATGCCAGACAGAGGCATCATATTTACAATACAATATTATATACACATTTTGATCATAGAAAAATAGTTTGGGGGACCTTCTAAAGAAGACTTAAATTTTCAAATGGTGATGTCAACACAACCGCTAATGGAATAATCTCAACAGCCCAACAAAGTGTGAGCCACTTTTTCATTTTGTGAGCCTGGCACCAATTTTAATGGTTTCCATTGGAACAAAAACTCTTCTCCAGAAAGCTCTGGCTTCCAATTAGGATGTAAAAAGGAAGAAAGAGCAATAATCCCAAACAATAAGAAAAAGCTTAATAATCTACAAAGTTGTATGAAATCTGTTCTGAGCTCATCAGATGGTTCATATCACAAGAGAAACAAACAGGCTGAAATCTGAGGAAAGACAGGCATCTTCAGGGAAAGGTGAGCGGTGGCTTATATGGGATAGAACATAGTAGAAAAACTGAGCTATCATATAAGCCAATAAGAAGATTTACCTGAAATGTTCAGCACATTTCTGAAGCCCACTTGTGAGACAGGTTGACAGTACAGAATTTCCAAGAGCCAGAGGCACTAGGTATTTTACACTTAATCTCACACTTTGCCATGGATGTCTGCACAAGGTAACAAGAACAGTTTGAGCAGAGTGAGAGACTGGAATAAGGAACCACCACTGTAGGATGGCACAGTTTTGCCTGGAACCTTCTCCCATCCAGAAAAAAAAAAAAAAGTCTGAGGCAGGAGTAGGGGGAAGAAGAAAATACCACATATGGTTGCAGCTAGGGCAAGAAACCACACACACACACAAAAAAATAAATAAAGCAAAACCAAAATTCTTTCTCCTCTTGAGAGGTGGGTTAGAGATACCTAAACCCTGGCTGTTAGAAGTCTCCTACATCTGGCAAAGGGAGCTAGAGCAAGGTCACAAAGAAAGTCTCATCTCCCCAAGAACCAGGAATGCCAAGGTAGTCTAAGGCTGACACTGAACCAACACAACAGAGGACACCTTCCTGACCCCACCACCAGTCTGTTCAACATCCACTAGCAGACTAGCAAGGTGGGGTTGTCTGTTCTTGGGGTGGGGGCATAGAGAACTATTCAAATACCTATTCTGATGTGGAAGCACACAGGGAAAATATAAAGCTAATACAACAGTAACATTGAGAAAAAAAATCATTTGACAATCCAGCTTAGACCTTCTGCACAAGTCAACTTTAAAGGAATCTGAAGCAGAAAAAGCACTAATATGGCTATAACAAAACCCACATTTGGATCAAATTTTATGCCAGCTAAAAAAAGTTGAGTAGCACCTTTCAACTTCTGAAAGGAAAGCTTCAACAAAGAAAAGTATAACAAGTGAAAATATTTTTCAAAAAGTAAGTTGAAAAACAACTTTTGCAGACAAAGACTGAGAGGATCCAATACCATTTATTACACCATATGTTAAAAGACATTCTTCAGGTGAAAGGAGTATGGTATAAGCCTTACCTGTAGGGAAACAGGGTTTGTGTGTGTCTGAGTGGGGAACTGCTTCCTTCCTCAACTCCGCAACATCCCCTCATTCCTCCACCCCTGCCAACACCCCCTGGTCTCCCACATCCCCCATCCCCAGCCCAGAGCAGACTTGTCTCTGCATGGGCCTGGCCTGGGCTTCTGAGCAAGACTATCCAGTAAACAGCCAGTGCTGGCAGATTATCTGCACATTAGGGTCTAGGAACAGCTGAGTGCTGGTGTCCTGAGGACAGGAAGGAGGAGACTGCTGCAGCTCTGCAAATTCTCCAAACCCAGGGCCAGCCCTCTGAACAGTCCCTGAGCATCCCAGGGGAGTAACAGGCCTGGTATCAAGAGATTTTCTGTCTCCCTGGGCTGGCCAGCTGGCCCTGCTCCAAGAATCAGCCTCCAAACATGGAGACCTACAGCGAGGTTATTGTATTTCAAGGGGTGGGGACTCTGGGGCTTCTGGCACCTCACTGGGTTAAGCCTTGCAGCACTGGCAGCCACAGCCTCTGTGCTTTACATTTTTAGCCATCCCGGGCCTCTGAGCAAGGACCTGTGATGAAGAAGGTTACTTGCTTGCTCTTCCACACCTTCCCCTCCTCCTCCACCTGCCCTGTCTTTTCTGGCATCATCTTGCAATGGCTTTCTCTTCAAAGTCCATTTTCTGAGCAGCATTTGCATTCACTGCACCCTTTTGTTCACCACCCACTACAGTTGTAACCATGACCGTGTGCCTTCCTTGGCCTCCAGGCTACTGAAACTGCTCTCTCAGTGGATGCCCAAAGCCACCATACTGACTTTTCATTCTTTTTATTGAACTGTGGAGTCCTCTCCCCCAGCTTGCACATCTATTATAACTCTCCTTCTGTCCCTTAAAGTTACATGTATTTTGGAAGGAGACAGAAGGGTCCAAATCTGAGCTGTCTGGTATCGGCTTCTTGTTACAAAGAAGGAATTGCCTGTCCTAGTATTCTGAATCATCACCTGCTTTCTCAGGGACTTTGGGCTGAAAAGGATCTACTCTCCTTCTATTATTTTCAACCTTTTCCTCCCTACCAAATTTTCTGTCTGGTATTTAAACATGCTTAAGTTTCTCAATTTTTAAAAAAATATTTCTCTCCTTAACCCCTCTCCAACCAGACTCCAATTGTCCCTTATCCTCATGTGCATTTTTTCATGTTGCATGCCTCCTCCCTCTCCAGTCTAGCTTCTGCACTTGCCATTCACCTGAAGCAACTCTGAATTGTCAGATAAGCTCCACTCTGCATCTTACTCAACCACATTCTAACATTTGGTACTATTGACCACACCCTCATCCAAGTATGCTTTTCCCTCTGCCCTTGTTGTTACAGGGTGCAGCCAAGAGGGGGGACCCCAAATGGACATTTAAAATGGGGTCCAGATCTCAAGGTGTTCAGAAAATATTAGGATATCCTTACCGCTCCCGCCCCAAGTGTGGGTTGGGGAAAGGGACAAATGGAGTAGGCCCATTAAGAGCTGTTTCCCATAGCAACAGCCTTGCAGCTAACCTCTGGCATGGTCATTTAACATACCTATAGCCTTTGGCTGGTTGCTTAGATATACTAAATAGCTATGACCAAGCTCTGGGCCAGGGGGATGGAAAGGGACCACCCCCACCACCAATACATAACCTGGGGTCAGGTCCCTGGAGTTACAATGCCTGCGTGGGAACTTGGAAATGATTGGCTCCATACCATGGGGCCACACCTGCCCTCACCCACTATGGCGGCCAGAAAGGCTGGAAAGAATGGGAGATTAAGGGCAGGTGTGGCCGAGTGTGGGAGGAATCAGAAATGGAGCTGTAGAGGAAGATTAGCGCGGGAATTTAAAAACCCAGACGCTGCAGCCATAGAGAAGAGAGAACCACACGGCTTTTGGCAGAGTAGAGGGCTTCCGCAGCTCTGTGAGAGAGAATTCACCGTGCAGATTTAGCAGAAAATCACCACTCGGCCAAAGCCGAGTGGCAACTCTGTCTCCCGCAGCTTTGTGGGGAAAACCACGCGGTTTCGCCAGAGTGCAGACCCCCGCAGCTCTGGTGGGAGAGGACTACATGGCTTTGGAGTGCTCCTTTTGGCCACGCAGCCTGGGAAGCAAGAGAGACTTTGCCTGGAAGAAGGGTAAAAGAACTCTTATCAGTAGGCCATGAGACAGTGCTGCATGGCTTTGGATTAATTGGAGATCCTGCCTGAACAGCGACACAGCTGATGGTGCTGGGAACTGAGAAAGGTCTCCCAGCCGACAAAGATTACTGGGAATAACCAGACACTGCCTGAGCCATGGACTTCTATTTCCTTTCCTGATATATGGTACCCCAGACTGGGCAAAGGGGAAGGAAGGACTATATATGTTTATGGGTGTTTTAAGGGACTTTGGGATTTTTGGCAAAGACATTAGGTCACTACTTCAAGTTTGTATAGTATTAAATAAACATTTCCTTTTCCTTTTCACGAATCTTTGGCATTGAGAGACATCTTTCCTATAGACGGCGGACATAACGGCCCTGGGATCTCTTTCAGTAATAGTATACTGTCCCAAGGCCCCCCGGGTCTTTGTTTTGTAACATTATGTCAAAATTTTCCTTTTACTTTGGCTGCTCTTTGAAAAGCAGCTTCTTCTCTTTTCTCCAACTCTCTCTTTCTTTTTTACATTGTTTTTTCTTAAATTTTTCTTTTCATTACCACTTAGTCTCCTTATACCCTCCTCACCCCAGTAATCACCACACTGTTGTCCAAGTCCATGAGTCCCTTTTCCTTTTTGCTCAATCCCTCCATCCCTATTCTCCCCCTCCCTTATCTGTCATCCTAATCTCTATCTATAAGTCTGTTTTTATTTTGCTTGTTTTATTTGTTCTTAGATTCCACATATGAATAAAATCATATAGTTTTGTCTTTCTATGACTGGCTTATTTCAACTAGCATAATGTTCTCCACATCCATATATACTGTCACAAGGGTAAAATTTTCTTCTCTTACATGGCCAAGTAGTATTCCATTGTGCAAATATCCCATAGTTGTTTCGTCCACTTCTCTACTGAGGGACACTTGGGCTGCTCCCATATCTTGCCGATTGTAAATAACACTGCAATGAACAAAGGGGTGCTTACCTTCTTTTCAAATTAGTGTTTTAGGTTCCTTCAGATATATTCCCTGAAGTGGATTGTTAGGTCAAAATGCAGATCCATTTTTAATTTTTTGAAGTATCTTCATACTGCTTTTCACAGTAGTTGAAATCTGCATTCCCACTAGCAGTGCAAAAGGATCCCACTTTCTCCTCATCCTCACCAGCACTTATTGTTTGTTCATTTATTGATGATAGCCATTCTGACAGTGCAAGGTGACATTTTATTGCAGTTTTAATATGCATTTCTTTGATAATTAGTTATGTTAAGCGTCTTTTCATATGTCTATTGGCCATGTGTAATCCCCTTTGGAGAAGTGTCTGTGTAGGTCCTTTGCTCATTTTTAATTGAGTTGTTTTCTTTTCAGTGTTGAGTTTTATAATTTATTTATAAATGTTGGACATTACCCCTTCTCAGCTGTACCAACAAATACATTCTTCCATTCTGTGGGTTGTTTCTTTATTTTGTTGATGTTTTTCTTTGCTGTGCAGTATATTTTTAGTTTCATGTAGTTCTATTTTTTACATTTTTCTTTAGTTTCCCTTGCCTAGGGAGATATATCTAATAAAATATCACTACAAGCAATGTCCAGGATTTTGCTGCCTATGTTTTTTTCTATGATTTTTGTGGTTGTGGGTCTAACATTTAAGTTTTCAATTCATTTCAAATTTATTATTGTGTATGGTGTACAGTTTCATTTTTCTGTATGTATCTGTCCAATTTTCCCGGCACTGTTCATTGAATAAACTATCTTTAGCCTATTGTATGTACTTGCTTCCTCTGTAGAGTATTAATAAATGTGTGGTTTTATTTCTCTGCTCTCTATTCTGTTCCATTGATCTATATATCTGTTTTTATACAAAGTACCATGCTGTTTTGATTACAATGGCCTTATAGTATGGTTTGATATTAGGTAGTATGATTCCTCCAATTTTGTTCTTCTTTCTCAGAATTGCTGTTTCTATGTGTAGCCTTTTGCAGTTCCATATACATTTTTTAAATATTTCTTCTAGTGTGGTGAAATATTTCATTGGAATCTTGATAGGAATTGAGTTGAGTCTATAGGTTGCTTTGGGTAGTATGGACATTTTAATTATGTTAATTCTTCCTTTCCATGAACACAGTTAGTGCTTCAACTTATTTGTATCTTCTTCAATTTCTTTCTTCAGTGTTTTATAATTTTCCAAGTACAGTTCTTTTGTCCTTGGTTAGGTTTATTCCAAGGTATTCATTTTGAAGCAATTGTAATTGGGATTATCTTCTTAATTTCCCTTTCTGTTAGTTATTGGCATGTAGAAATGCAACTGATTTCTGGATATTAATGTTGTATCCTGCTACTTTGCGGAATTCATTTATCAGTAATAGTAGTTTCTTGGTGGAATCTTTAGGGTTCTGTATGTATAGTATCGTATCATCTGCAAGTAATGATGGTTTTACTTCTACCATTCCAATCTGGATGTTTTTTATTGCTTCTTCTTGTCTGATTGCTGTGGCTAGGACTTCCAGTGCTATGTTGAATAATAGAGGTGAAAATGCATATCCCTATCTTGTTCCCGAATTTAAGGGGAACACATTTAGTTTTTGTCCATTGAGTGTGATGCCAGCATTGGGTTTCTCATATATGGCCTTTATTATAATTATGTTCCCTCTAATCTCACTTTGTTGAGTGTTTTAATCATAAATGTGTGCTTGATTTTATCAAATGCATTTTCTGCATCATTTGATACGACTATGTGGTTTTATCCTTCAGTTGTTTATGTGGTGACTCACATTTATTGATTTGCAAATGTATCAAGCTTACATTAGTCATGCTGTATGATCTTTTTGATGCATTTCTGTATCTGGTTAGATGATATTGTGTGGAAGATTTTAGCATCTAAGTTAATTATGGATATTGGCCTATAATTTTTTTTCTTTGTAGTGTTATTAGCTGGTTCTGGAATTATGATAATGCTGGCTTTGTAAATGAGTTTGGAAGCTTTCTCTCCTCTTAAATTTTTGAAATAGTTTGAGAAGGAGAAGTGTTAGTTTTTCTTGGAATGTTTGGTAAAGTTCACCTATGAAGACATCCAGACCAGGGCTTTTGCTGTTGTCATTGGAGGTTTTTGATTATTGCTTCATTGGGAGGTTTTTGATTATTGTTTCAATTTCACTAAGTATAATCTGTCTATTCAGATCATCTGATTGTTCATTAAAAAGGACTAGTCAGAAATACAGAATGCAATATCTGAAATGAATATTACACTGGATGGGATAAACACTAGTTAGATGAAGCACAGGGTTGAATCAGTGAATTGGAAGACACAGCAGAAAAAAAGCACAGGCAGAGCTGCAAAATGAAAAAATAATTTTTTAAAAAATGAGGAGAGCTTAAAAAATATTCTGGACAACAATAAAGCATAACAACATCCACATTGTGGGAATACCAGAAGGAAAAGAGAGTAAGCAAAGGATCAAGAACCTACTTAAAGAAATAATATCCAAAAATTTCCTTAATCTGGTGAAGGAAAAAGAAACAAGTCCAGGAAGATGAGAGTCCAAAGGAGCTGACATTGAGACACATCGTAATTAAAATGGCAAGGAGAGAATACTAAATGCTTCAAGAGAAATGCAGGTAATTACATACAAGGGAGCACCAATTAGACTGTCATCTGATTTCTCAAAAGAAACATTTCAGGCCAGAAGGGATTGGCATGAAATACTCAAGGTAATGAAAAGCAAGGACCTACCACCAAGGCTAGTTTACCTAGCAAGACTGTCATTTAAAATCAAAGGATAAATAAGAAGCTTCCCAGAAAAGAAAAGCTAAAGGAGTCTGTTAACACCAAACAAGTACTGCAATTAATATGAAAGAGCTTGCTTTAAGAAGAAGAAAAAGAGAGGAAAATAGTCTAAGAATAAAATCGCACTACATATGTATCTATCAATAATCACCCTAAATGTAAATGGCTTAAGTGCTCCAACCAAAAGACAGACTGTAGTTGAATAAATAAGAAAGCAAGACCCATATATATGCTGCCTCCAAGCGACCCACACCAGATCAAAAGAGACGCACTGATTAAATCTAAAGGAATGGAAAACAATATTTCATGCAAATGGAAAGGAGGAAAAAGCTGGGGTAGCAATACTTATATCTGACAAAATGGACTTTAAAATTGAAGCTATAGTAAGAGACACAGAAGGACATTATATAATGATTAAAGAATAATCCAACAAGAGGATGTAACCCTAGTAAACATTTACACACCCAAGCATCAGAGCACCTAAATATGTAAAACAAATCTTGAGGGACATAAAGGAAGAGATTGACAGAAATACATTTATAGTATGAGATTTTAATAATGCACTGATTTCAATAGATAGATCTTCCTGGCATAAAATAAATAAGGAGACAGCAGACTTAAATGGTATATTAGATCAAATGGATTTAATTGATGTCTTCAGAGCATTTCACCCAAAAGCAGCAGAATTTACATACTTTTCAAGTGCACATGGAACATTTTCTAAGATAGACCACATGTTAGGACACAAAACAAGTCTCAATAAATTTAAGAAGATTGAAATTTTATCAAGCATTTTCTCTGACCTCAATGCTATGAAACTAGAAATCGATCACAAGAAAAACACTGAAAAACACACAAAACATAGAACCTTAATAACACTTTATTAAACAGTGAATATGTCAACAATGAGATCCAGGAAGAAATCAAAAGATACCTTGAAAAAAAATGAAAATGAGTACACAACAATCCAAAATCTGTGGGACACAGAGAAAGCAATAAAAGGGAAATTTATAGTATTACAGGAGTATCTCAAAAAAAAAAAAAGGAAAAAGAGAAAGCACAAATAAACAACCTAAGTTTACACTTAAAGGACCTTTAAAAAGAACAACAAACAAAGCCCAAAGTGAGTAGAAGGAAAAGGAAATAATAAAGATCAGAGCAGAAATAAAAAATAGAGTCTAATAAAATTATATAAAAATCTAGTGACTCCAAGAGCTGGTTTTTTGAAAAGATAAACAAGATTCACAAGCCTTTAACCAGACTCATTGAGGAAAAAAAAAAGAAGCCACAACTACATAAAATCAGAAATGAAAGAAGAGAAATAATAATGGACACCAAAGAAATAATGGACAGTAAGAAATATTATGAAAAACTCTATCCCAACAAACTGGACAACCTCAACAAAATGGATAAATTCCTAAAAACTTACACTCTTTCTTTCTCTAACTCAAATGAATGGAATTCCACTGAGTTAAGCCCTTCTCCTGAGTCCCGACATATACAGTTTCCTCAGTGAGATGTCTGTTAAAGTCCTTGCCAAATTTTTAATCAAGTTGACATTTTGTTTGAATTTTAAGAATTCTTTGGATTTTTGATTAATACTCTTTAATGAGCTATGTCTTTTGTAAGCATTTCTCCTAGTCATTAATAGAGTCTTTTGTAGGGAACCGCCCTGCCTGATTTCAGAAGCTGTAACCCCCACCAAGGCTAAGGCTGAGGGAACAACATTGGACCATAAGCCAGCAAGGAGACAAGCTTATCTCCCTGGCAGGAGTGCCATTTCTGCTTCTTTTACTTCAACCTGCCTGGTTCCCAATGCTTGGTCAGTTAGCCAATGACGGGTGAGATTCCCCAAGGGGGGAATGACCTAAGACATGCACAATCACGTGGGTAGCCCCCAAGGAAGGACTTTGGGGGCTACAGCAAAAGGGGGTGATGGACCCTTGCCCCTCAGCTTTGACAAAGCCTGAATGCTCATGGTCTACGAGAAAATCCCCTAATCTCTTGGCTGCCTTACTTCCCTTGCTCCACCTAAGCCTGAAACAATGACAGGGTGGTGCAGCCCTGAGCTAAAAAGTATGGTTCCTTGGGTGATCAAGCGTAAGAAAGAATATGTAGAATCCATTTTTAATTTTCTGAGGAAGTTCCATACTGTTTTCCATAGTGGTTGTACCAGTCTGCAGTCCCACCAATAGTGCACTAGTGTCCCCTTTTCTCCACACCCTCTCCAACACTTGTTATTTGTTGTTTTGCTTATGTTGGCCATTCTGACTGGTGTGAAGTGGTACCTCATTGTGGTTTTAATCTGCATCTCTCTGATAGCTAGTGATATTGAACATCGTTTCATGTGATTTTGGATCTTCTGTATGTCCTCCTTGGAGAAGTGTGTGTT
>PVIA01003191.1:0-55907 GCA_004024845.1 Tonatia bakeri | reverse complement strand
CAAATATGTTTTCCCATACAGTTGATTCTCTTTTTATTTTGATACTGTTTTCTTTAGCAGTGCAGAAGCTTTTTATTTTGATGAGGTCCCATTTGTTTATTCTTTCCTTTATTTCTCTTGCTCTAGGGGACATGTCAGTAAAAATGTTTTTGCATGATATATCTGAAAGAAGGAGCTTCTACCCTTTGCAACAGCATGGATGCAACTGGAAAGCATTATGCTAAGCAAAATAAGCCAGGCAGTGAAAGATAAATACCACATGATTTCACCTTTAACAGGAACCTAAACAACAAAACAAAGAAACAAGCAAAATATAGTCAAAGACACTGCATTAGGGGACAGTCAGGAAGTGGCCAGAGGAGAGAGAAGAGGGAATTTCAGGGGAAAAAGGGAAGGGTTTGCAGGAACAAAGTTAAAAGACACATGGCTAAAAACTAGGGGGAGGGTGGTAATGGGAGAGAAGATGGGAGGGGGATGGGTGGGCTTGATTGGGAGTAAAGGGGAGAAAAATGTACTTAAACAATCATTAAAATAAAATAAAATAAAATAAAAAAGAATATGTAGAATCCTGTAAAACCTACTTTGTTTAGAATGCTCTCGGTTGAATGAGAAGGGTCCAAGAAGGAAGTAAGTTTGTTCCTCAAAGTCTTTTACAGCTCTTTGACCCTGACTCAAAATAAGCCCTCAGACTTCCTTGTTGTCTATTGTGTGATACTTTCTTCCTGGTAATGAGTAATGAGCTTTACCTGAATTCTTATGCAAATGAACCCGATAAAAGCCCACTCCATTGGGGGAACGGGGTGCTCTCCCCTAGGGTACTCTCCCCTAGAGAGGGTGGCCTGGCAGTCCCCACTAGAGAGAGTGGCTGATTCCATCCCTACTTCCCTACAGGACTTGGTTGTCTCTGTGTATGTTTTTCTCGTGTGTTGAGGAGCTATCCACAGTGTTCCATGGTCACTGCCGGTCAGTGATCGTGTCAGTCTTTCATTCTCTTGATAATGTCTTCTACAAAGCAAATTTTAAAAAAAAATTAGTGAAGTTCAGCTTATCAATTCCACTTTCATGTACCTTGCCTTTGGTATTGTACCATCACCAAACTCAAGGTCATCTAGGCTTTCCACTCTGTATTCACCTAAAAGTTTTATAGTTTTGCATTTTACATTTGGGTTTGTGAAGCATTTTGAGTTAATTTTTGTGAAAGACATAAAATCCGTGCCTAGAAAGGTGTTGTGCTTTTTTTCTTTGCATGTGGTTGGACAATTTTTTTTTGAAAAGATTTTTTCTCTATTTTATTGCTTTTCCTCCTTTGTCAAAGGCCAGTTGACTATATTTATTTTTCTATTATGCAGTCTGTTTATGAACTCTCTATTCTATTTCACTGATCTATCTGTGTGTAGTCTTTTGTTAATACCAGACCACCTTGATTACAGTACTTAGATAGTATGTCTTGAAGTTGAAGATTGTCAGTCCTCCAACTTCATTCTCTTTCACCACCCATCTCAGTCCTCTATCTCTCTGCTTATAAACTTTCAAACCAGTTTGCCAATAAATAAAAAGTACTTGCTGGGATTTTGATTTGAATTGCTATGAATCTATAGATCAAGTTGGGAAAAACTGACATCTTGACAACATTGAGTCTTCTTATCTATGAAAATGGAATACCTCATCATTTATTTCATTTTTCTTTAATGTCAACATATTTTTGATTAACAAGGATATAAATAAACTAAAAGAATGAAACAGAAGATGTGTATAAGTATAGTGGAAAATCAGATTAAATCATTTAACTAAGGACAAATTTTAGAAAACTGAAAAATCACACAATGAGTTAAGAATTTCAATGTGGGCCCTGGCTGATGTGGCTCAGTGGATTGAGGACCGGCCTGTAAACCAAAGGGTCACTGGTTCAACTCCCAATCAGGGCACATGCCAGTGGTGTGAGAGACAACCACACATTAATGTTTCTGTCCCTCTCTTTCTCCCTCCCTTCCCTTCTGTCTAAAAATAAATAGATAAAATCTTTTTTTAAAAAAAGAACTTCAACTTGAGATAGACTTCATAAGCCTGGGACTATTATTTCATAAAGCTACCTCAGTGCCAAGTGTTAAGTTGGCTTTCTATTACTTGGAAATTTGTAAAAAGTTACTTCATCAAATACATATTGCAAGGAAAACATTTTTTTCCCTCTGAACTTGGGCAATGCTATGCACTCAAGAGTTACTCCATGAAGCCTGGATTATTTTGCTTTCATTTCTTCTGTCTCTTAATAACTTATTATTTTCCACAGGTAAGTATATCACAAATGTCTCCTAAAATTAACTATAATTCTGTTTAGAAGAGAACAATTTATGAGACCCTATTTCATTTATCACAGGCTCAACTTCAAAGAGCTCCTGTCAGGATGGATAGCAACTGCACTTTCATTTGATTCTTACGTTTTTGCCTTTCTTGAAATGTATGTAGGGTTAAAATTCAGAGATGTATGCTCAGGTTTCCAAGCATCAATATAAGTAGAAGATTAAATGAAATTCAACAGAACACCCTAAGCTTAGAAAATCAAACTGCATGTCAAAGACGAAATCATTTGCTTATGTGAAAAATAAGAAATACTGAAACATTGGGCAATTTCTCAAAGATGTTCACAGTTATTCTACTTAACATAGCATCTCAGCTACTATGTGTACCAAGAGTGTACCAAGCTCTACTTTCAGGGATGAAAGTAGGATATTATTAAACTGTTACCTGCTTCATTCAATGTTAGCATAGGAAATAGTACCTCATCTTTTTTATTTCACTTTACCATTAAAATATCAATAAAAATGAAATTGAGGAAAGAGCTCTAGAATCCTCATTAGACTCTATAAATCACACATAAAGAAGTAATAATTATAACATAGACGGGGCAAAATTAAGAAACAAGGTCAATAGATAATACACAGCTAAACATCTATTTTATTTATTTTATTTTTAATTGAATTAGAATGACATTGGTTAATAAGATTATATAGGTTTTAAGTGTAAAATTCTATGACACATCATCAGTATATTGCATTGTTTGCGTACCACCCAAAGTCAAATCTTCTTCCATCACTTTATATTTAACCCCCTTTACCCTTTACTACCCCTCAGTTGCCTTTCCTCTAGTAGCCACTGTACTGTTGTCTGTGTCTATGAGTTTCTACTTTTCTTGTTCGCTCATTTCTTGCTTTCACTTTTATATCCCATATGGGTGAAATCACATGGTTTTTAACTTTTTCTTTCTTATTTTACTTAGCAGGATATTCTCAAGATCTATTCATGTTGTCTCAAGTAGCAGTATTTCATCTTTTCTTATGGCTGAGTACAATTAACCATTTCCATTAAAATGAGACACATAGAAAGAAATATATTAGAACACAGGCTCAGGTTGTATCTCCTAAAAGGAGAAGTGTTTCATTCTAGTCCCAAAGTAGAAAACTCTTTATTATTAAAGCCAAAACAAAAAATCTTTTTATAGCAGTAGAAATCTTCTTTTTCTGGACCTCGTTTTTTACTTCAACAGTTTGTTGCTTCAGAATTGCTAATATTGAGGTTATTCATTCACACACACATACATAATGTAATTGAGGTGATTTGCAAAGTGTATACAATAAGAATGAATAAATATTAGATATAAATGAAAATAAAAGATTATGATTAATAGAGGAAACAGAGAGCGTAGAAGGTATTCTCAGAACCTTTCCTATACTAAAGTTAAGCCACAATTTTGACTCTACTTAACTTGTCACCAGCACTAAAAGGGACTGAATATCCATTAATGTGATTTGTGGAGATTTTGAGAAATTCAATGGTTTCTCAGTGGAAGTGAATTTCTCTTGGCATTTCAGTCTGGAAGGTCCTGTTTTTCTTTTTGGCTTGTGTGTGTGTGTTTCTGGGTAGTAAGGAGCTACGTGAGTAACAACAAATGGCATAGTGAGTACAGTCTTCTCCAACGTCTCTACAGCACATGTAGTGGTGAATTTAATGTCAGGTCATCAAGCACAGTCGGAAGTCATAGACAATAATTACAGTAATTTAATAACTAAGACATTCAAAAATAATTGTCTTTAATTATTCTTCCAAATTCCTTTTACATCAGGGAGAAAGTGTTTTCAGGAGTAAGACAATTGCCAAGTACCACTCAACTAGTAAGTGACTAACACAGGGTCAGAATCTGGGCAGTCTGGCGCCAGTGTTCATGTTATTATTAAATGAAACCCTATCTTTGCCCCAATAGAAATAATCCTGTAAAATGTTAGCAGAAAATGGTCTAGAGAGTTCCGATACAAGTTTTCAGCTATTCTGACTTTATTAATAAAACTAGAATAATTAAAATACTGGAGTGGGTGAATTGAATGTCTGACAAATGGTTCTCCACAAACCTTTTGACTCTCAGTTTGTTGATTTTCTCATAGTTGGTAATTTTATTTTTCCTTTATATCTCTTCAATTACTCACTTCTATGTTCATTCACAAACTTGATTTTGCAATCACAAGAAAATGAACATCCCATTATCCCTTGATATCCCATATACACTTTAAAGCAGCATTCCATATTTTTCTCTTATTCAGACACCCTCACAATCCTTTTACTCACCATTGTTGTAAATATATTGATACTATCATTATCTAACTATCCATAAATATCACTTGTTCTTATCCAACCTAAATTTCATTGCCTGTTATGATAATTACTTTATTGCTTATGCCCAATTCTTTTGTCCCTCTCTAGTATTATTTTCTAATAAGCCTCAAACCTTCATGAAATGAGCCAAATACTTTTTCATTTTAAGTAGCTTAAAGTTTTTTTATATGACAGCTGTACAGTTTTTTTATTTTTTATTTTTTTACTTTTTATTGAATTTATTGAGGCAACAGTGGTTAATAGAATTATATTGGCTTCAGGTGTACAATTCAATAATACATTTTTGTGTGTGTTTACCACCTCAAATCAAGTCTCTTTCCATTACCATTTATCCCCTCTATACCCTCCTCTCCCTCTCCCCACCCCATTTCTTTCTGGGAATCATCATACTGTTTTCTGTGTCTATGAGAGATTTTTTATTTTCTTTTGTTTTGTTTGCTTAATCCCATTTGCCTTTTTCACCCAGTCCCATAACCCCTCTCCTGTTTGACAGATGTCAATCTGTTTTCTACCTATGGGTCTGTCTCTATTTTGATTGTTATTTTATTTTGTTCATTAGATTCCACATATGAGTGAAATCATGATACTTGTCTTTCTCTGACTAGCTCATTTCACTTAGAAGTATATAGTTCTTTGTAATAGGGGAGCTGTCTCTTGTGTGGCTTCTCTTTAAGAAGTTAAACAGGTTCCAAAGAATTCCGTATTGTGATGCTTCCACCTTCAGCAAATGGCCTCCACAGTTGCCACTGAAGAGAAAAAAGAAAAAAGGAAGGAAGAAAAAAATCGGTGTTATCCCTAAAACCTACCCCATATTTGTATGTGTGTGAACACATGCTCAGACTTCCAGTCTCCATGTAAATGACACCTATTCAGAGATCTTCCTTGTTATCATATCAAAGATTATAGACCTATCCTCTACCCCCATTTTCCTTACTCATTTTCATCCAGAAAACAATCTTCAAAAATAGTAGGCAATGTATTTGGAGAGAAAGCAGAAAAATACCATTACATCAAAAGCAAGAGTAGGAAGTTCTTTAAGAAAGAAAAAAATCAACTATGTCAAATGATACTGAAAAGATTTAGTAAAACAAATTCCTCCCATGCTCTTTCTTCTGTTGGAAAAGTTAAGAGGTTTTCTTTTTTTTCTTTTTCAGATTCTTGTGTGGCTAAGGAACTGGATACAATTTAGTTTCTGCCCTTGTGATCCATTCCTGCAAGATCTGAAAGGCACGGATGGAATGAATCATCTCTCCAGAGCTCCGTAAAGAAGTACTGAACATGACCATTCCTAGAGCATCGTGTATCTGTGCCAGTGTCATAAATGAAAGGGATTACGGGCAGTAGCAACACTGATACAACTGCTGCTTAAATTCTGGACTGCAACTGAAAGTATGTGGTCTTTAAATCAAAGGTTTAGTGATTTTTTAAACTTCCATTAACCAAATACTTCTAATGATATCTCACTACCAAATTTTCTGAATTCAACTCCTCTCTGTTTAAAGTACTTAGAACTTTGTCTGAGAGAGCACTCGGTAACTGGAGAGGTCGCAAGAGCCTGACTCTCACAGAATTTTGTTTATCTGACTCGGTTGTTTTGAAAGTTGGAAAATGAGATTCCATTAGTCCACAGATGTTTGCCAAAATAATTACATATAGTATTATTTTGTAATTCCCTGGAATAAAATACACATTGAGGGCAAACTCTGGCAGACCAGCTGGCTGCTGTGACGGATTGTTATGATGAGATTGAATAATACGAATAATGTGAAGTAGGCTGACTATTCTGATGGCACTGGAGATTTTTAATTTAAAAAAGAAGGTAAGGTTAAGGTTTTAAATTCTCAGCTTAATTAATTATAAAGAACAAGAAAGCTCCCACGTTTATCCTAAAAGAGTCTCTTATCTCTTATGGATGCAGGGTTGGGCTGATGAAACTGAAAAGCAAAGCAGAAACTTCTACTACAGATTGCTAAATTATAACATAAATGGATTTATCAGCCACACCAGATCTCATAAAACTTTAAGGGATTGACTAGGATACTGAAAAGTAGAATGAGACATTTGGATGAATTACGGTGAATCTAAGGACTTTAACCCACACATCACATAAAAGTCTCTTTAAGAGCAGAACAAGTGTCTCTTCTCCTGTGTAGTGACAGGAGTTCTGCCTTGCCTGATGATTTGCTGTGACCTCACCTGAGGCAGTTCCTTTCTAAGTAGACAGTGATTATCCTCATCCTCCACCCCTGTCATCCACATTGTCTGCAGAATTGGAAGTGAATTAAAATACCAGCAGCACCTTCAGAATGGCAGGTATAGACTCTGAGCTGGGAGAAAATAGTTTATCCAAAAGAATTATATAACATTACTGATTTACATGGAGACTGGCTATTATATGAAGAGTTGGATTTAATGGTATCAATTAATTGAAACAATGTAAATGTAAATATAAGTGAAACTCTTCACCAAATATTAGTTCATAAGCAATTCATTTGCGGACTTATGTTAGCAAATATAAAAAACTATCCTTGACAGTTAAGGTTTCCAGATATATGCTAATCTTTATAAGGAAAGCATCTAGGGGAAAATCATGTAAATTATCTAAAACAATAATTTTAAATAAAAATTATAAATACCACAAAAAGGAGCCTACATTTCTGACATTATTGATGCCAATAGCAAACCATTTAAATTCTAGCAATTAAATAGTGATAAATCATCAAAGGACCTAATTAAACACACGAATTCAAAATTTAACAATTCAATAAGCACATGGAATGTAATGGTTTCTAAATTTTGTAGGTTATAATTCATTTTGAGAATGCTATGTGATCTTGTAAGTAAGGGAAATGTAAAAAGGTATGTGTGATATCTACAACAATTTGGGGTGGTTAAAAAAAAATCCCTGAATTCTTCCACTGGGACCCAATGATGATACAGGTCTTGGGGTAAAAATGCTATTAAGAGAGCCTAAATTATTTTCTTGGATTAAGAAGTTAGGTCCAAGATTGCTCTATCCAGGAATGCTTTTATTTAGAATGGAAGGGCAGATAAAGTGCTTCTCAGATAAGGTCAAGTTAAAGGAGTTCATCATCACTAAGCCCTTATTATATGAAATGTTAAGGGCATTTATCTAAGAAAAAGAATATAAAAAATATGAACAGTAAAATGACAGCAAACTCATAATCATTAACAACCACACCTAAAACAAAAACAAAAGCAAACTAAGCAAACAACTAGAACAGGAACAGAACCACAGAAATGGAGATCACATGGAGGGTTATCAACAGGGGAGTAGGAGGGGGAGAGAGGGGGAAAAGGTACAGAGAATAAGTAGCATAGATGGTAGGTAGAAAATAGACAGGGGGAGGGTAAGAATAATATAGGAAATAGAGAAGCCAAACAACTTATATGTACAACCGATGGACATGAAATAAAGGAGGAAAATATGGGTAGGAGGGGATGTGAAGGGTGGAGGGGAGTGAAGGGAGGAAAATGGGACAACTGTAATAGCATAATCAATAAAATATATTTTTAAAAAAAGGTTATCAGACTGGAGTGTCTATTTATACTAATTAATTTTGTTAAAACTCCCTCCAATAGAATTTTTGTTATTGAATTTTATATATATATATCATAAATTATATAAAACATGTATAATGTATACATGAATTCACACATTTTATACTATATATGCATGAATATATACATGTAATTTATGTATACATATAAGTACATAGACACAGTGATATTTTCTGTAGGTTTAAGGACTATAATGTTTTATTTAAAGGTCATAAAGAAATTTTCTATAGATCATGAGTTCAAGAAAATCTGCAAATAAAGATGAAACTAATTTTAAAATGTTTTTAATCCAATGTAAAATCATTTATTTTCTTCTGCTATGACAAACATAGAGTCATTCTGAGATCCATCTGTAGCAAGTGTCAAAATGGTCTGCATTTGCATCATTTTATTATTTTCCCATCTCCATTTTACTCTAAAATTTTGTTTTATCCTTTATTGCACACACTTTGCAAGCAATTTCCATACTTGGTGGAACAAGATGAAAGATACAAACATATAAATAAATCTAATAATTATTCATTGTGTTTCAGATCAAAAAGAAGCACTTTTAAAAATCTTCACTCTGGATATCTTTTTAGCTATCCAGCCCTAAATGCAAGATTATATACGGGGTGTTTGTCATTGCATATTATTGAAATACAAATTAAGGATCATAAACTATTTTATAAATAGTATGCTTTGTTAATATTCAATCTAAAGAGGCAAATTAAACTAAATTGATATTCTTCACTGTATTATATAAATGATAAGAGACCAAGTCTCTCATTTGATATCTGGCCAAAATAGTGTAGCATAGCCCAATCTGTCTTGTATCTTTAGCTTTGTCACTGCCAAAAACAAAACACCTTTATAAATGTCATAAGTGCTTCCAGTACCATTATTTAAAAAAAAAAATAGCCCCAGCCCCTCTGACCGACCCCTTCACTTCACTCACACAGCCTCTTTCTAGCAGTGACCACAGATTATGAGAACAATACTGCCAGGCTCTCCACTTTTGCTGTATTTTTCCTTTATGTCATGATTTGTGTTTTGGGAAATATGTTGGGTTCGAAGTCTATATTTTCATCAAGACCCTAAACTTTGTATGTGGTAATAGCAAACATTTTAATTTGGAATTATTTCCAAAGACCAATGCAGTCTAAATTTCATTTTGTAATGAAAGATAGTCATGTGTTCTCCCACTTGAGATGATTTTAAATTTTTTCTTTTGCTTTTATATATACCCGACATATCCACATATTCTATATATCCATCCATTCTATGTATCCACGTATTATATATATCCACCCACCCATCCGTGTGTTTATTTATACATTTGTTGTTTTTTTTTTAAGACCTGTTTATTCAGTGTCATGATCAGCCTATGACATTTAGTAATCAACATCATGGGTGCCAAAAGAAAATATACATTAATATCCTTTGTTGGGATGCTTTACACTTTCCACAGAACAGAAACTACAATAACCTGTTATACAATTAGTCACAAACACAGTCCTTGAGGTTTTTTGCCCAATCACATGAGTATTGTCTAAAACATATCTACATTGTAGCAGCTAGGCCCTGCTACCACTGTACTTGGCTGAGTTCACAAATCTGTTGTAATCTGTAGCTTCTCTGTCTCTATTCTGGCTCCTTTCTTTTACTAAGCTTTGTTTCCTGGCAGTAATTAAAACCCATGCCACTGCCATTGCTGCTACTGCTCCTGAAACCACCACAGCCACCTTGGTTTCATGGTGTGCCAAAGTATTGGCATCCATCATAGGGGCCAGAGCTTCTGCCTCCAAAGTTCCCTCCTTTCACAGGTCAAAAATTTGAAGATTAATTGCTGTAAAAATCATTGCAGCTCCCACCGCCTTGAAAGTTGTCTCCTTATTACTATATCCATTATAGCCATCCCCATTGCCACCATATTTACCACCACCAGAGCTACCACATTAGTCATTTCCACTGCTGAAGGTTTCTCCGTGACGAAATTGTCATTCCCACCAAAACCACCTTCACAACCACTTGTAGAATTTCCAGGACCACTTCATCCTCTTTGGCTGGATGAAGCACTAGCCATTTCTGGCTTAGATAGGGCTTTCCTTACTTCACAGTTGTGGCCATTCACAGTATGGTATTTCTGAATAACAATCTTGTTTAGAAAGTCAGAGTCATCAAAGGTTACAAAAGCAAAGCCTCTCTTTTTGCCAGTGCCTAGGTCAGCCATGGTTTCATTCGCTTCAGTTTTTCCATACTATTCAAAAATTCTCTTATGTGAAGTTTTCAGTGTCTTCTTTAATACCAACAAAAAATCTTTTTCACAGTTAAGCGTCTCCAGGTCTTTGAGAATCTTCTCTTGAGACAGCCTTCTTTGTTTCCACAACTCTTCCATCCACCTTGTGTGGCCTTCCATTCCTGCCTGAATCCACCTGCTCCACAGTGGTGTGCATGACAAAGACAAAGCCTCTGGAGCACTTGATGTGTGGGTCTCAAGTCACCACACAGTCTGTGAGCACTCCCCGTTGCTCAAAATGGCTCCTCAGACTTTCATCGGTTGTTTCAAAGTTCAAATCTCTGATAAGATTTAGCAGCTCTTCTGGCTCTTTGGGAGACTCTGACTTAGATATAAGGACTGCAGGAGGTGAAACTTCAATGATGCTCACTTAGTGACCTCCACGAGCAGAAAGGAGCAATCGAACAAACATATCTGGCAGTCTCCCTCCAGCTTCTCATACATCCATTCTTTTATTCAATAAAGTAAACATGTAGCTTGAAAGTATATTGACAGTCTAGGAAAAAAGACAGTCTGACAATTCAATAATCAGGTTATTAAGTTATTATACTGTTGAATAAGCATTTTTACAAATCACCAGTGATCTTTGAATTTAAGTTAATATTAGTTTTAAAAATAAAACTATTTATCTTGGAACATAACTTCTTTTGTTGGATAATATTCACTTTGTTCTAAAAAGACAGTTTCATGTTGCTGGTGTCCAGTCATTGATTCCATTGATTGCCTGGCTCAATCACTGTTAATTTACTGAAGCTCCCACATCTCAGTTCCCAAGAAGTCTTAGATATTATTGAGAGTCATAAATATTGCTTTTTTAGGTAATTCAATCTTAGTTGTTTTCAGCTGTATTAAACTTTTTTCTATGTATACTATTCCTGTGTGCAATTTTCACTCATCAAACATATAAGGTTTTCAACACAATGTATATATTTCTCTTCAATTGTTTTTCAATAATAAATATGTAAGGTTTGCCTTCATGAAAATAAAAATGACTTTAAAAAATCAATTCTAAGCTATTAAGATTTAAGTATATTAACATTGTAATTACTATATTAATAAAATTATATTTGTATTAGTACATGGAGTGCTTTAGAAATATAGTTTGATCTCTCTGTAAGATATGCTTATTAAACTTACATCATTTGCTAAGTTTACCCATTTCCTAATTAGAGCTGCAAATGCCATGGTCAATAACAACCATGGTAGAAAAGAAGCTAGACAAAAATATTTAATCTTTAAAAAAATAAACAACGACCTGTTTTTAATTGCATATCTGATACATGCTGGGTATGGTTCAATTTCTAATACATTTGGTGGCAAATACTAAGTCTACCCTCCTCCTTAGGTGAAGTATGTCATCCCAAAAGATCCCAAGGTAAGTGGATGTAAATATAATTTTGTGCATTGATTTTTTTAAGAGGCTCTCTGCATTTTCAACTTTCCCTGGTAGACAGAAACCCTGCTGCTTTTCACAGTTGGATGTTGTGTGGGTGCCTTTCCCAATTTTGGTGTGCTAGTTTGAGGAGCCCAGCTTGGGGTTTATAACCCAGAATCCTCAGGAGGAACCTCCTCAGCCATTGAAATATCCCTCTGGATCTTTAGCTGCCACCTGTGGGAGCCCAGCCAGCCCTCTTGTGCCTCCTCTGTACTCCCTACCAGTCACATTTTGGTAAAGTGGTTTCTTCTATCTGTCCTTGGTTATAAGGCTTCTCTCCAGCTAGTGTTCAGTTGGTTATCAGGATGATTTTTCTATATGTAGTTGTAATTCCAGCTCGGTTCTGGGAGGAGGTTTATGCAGCTTCCACCTACCCCACCACCATCTTGGGTGTTTCGAGATACTATTTATTTCCTTAGTTTTCTCTTCTCTCAAATAATTTATTGAAAAAAAGAGTTCCTTAAATATTCTTGATAATTATATATCTCATACCTTATTTTAATACTGTAAATATCTTCTTCTGATCTTCCTATGGTTAGCTTTGTTAAACATAAATCCTTAATTTTGATGCAATTAAAGCTTCCCATTTTTTAGTAGGCTTAAATTATAATCAAGTAGTCTAAGAGGAGTCAGTACCTAAGTCATATTTCTGAATCATCCTTTGTAAATTCTGGAATTTCCTTGAATTTTCAGCATTAATACAGCAGATGAATTCTAAAATGTGTAATCTCTATCAACTTGAATAAAGTTGAATATTAATCTAGACAAATAAATAAATTATTAGCTCATGGGATTATTAACAGAAAAAGGTAGATAGCTATAAGCAAGATTGGTGTAGAATGATAAGGCTCTATAGTAATACAATAATCTGGAAACAAAGGAGAAATGCCACTTGACTTCAAAACCCCTGTTTTGACACATATTTCAGATTATCTCTTAAATGTCAATACATCTTCATGTGTATGTGTTTGTGCGTGTGTTCATTTATGTGTGGTTGCTGTTCTGTTCTTTGTTTTCCCTTTTTTTTAACCTATGAAAGGTATGATAAATATTATTTTCTATTATGGGCATAATAAGGAAGATATTTTTTAGTATCCTGACCAATAAAAGTAACTATTTTTTTTAGTTTTTTGATAAAATTATTTTAGGTGAAAATAGTTTTGAAATATATTAGGTTCTTTTTTCTTTTAAAGAGTATAAAAATTGCTTTTTCTGTTTAGTCTGTTTCAGGATTGTCACTATGAACCCCACACATTCTATTTGGAGGCCATGGTGTATTGTCTGAAGAGGTTACTTATCCTACAATAAATAACTATGAACTTCTGCTTTTTGAATGAATACACCAAATAATCATAATCTTTCTACCTCTTTTCCCACTGTCAGATTAAGAGCAATGATTTCTATCTTCCATAGCTTCTTCATCTGTAAAATAACAATTATAACACTAGCTACCTCATAATCATTTAGTTAAGCATAAATCACTTTCTGTATAAAACATTTGTAAGGGTTGGCACATTATAAGTACTATGTATGGATCAGCAATAGCTATATTTTATTGTTCATGGTATCTGATTGTTGCTGGGTTCAGTGTGCTGCTATATAGCACTATCCCCTTTATTTAAGTGTTCTTTGTTGCAGTAAAATAGATAGCCAACACTGTTAGTATTGTTTGTAAAATTACAATGTGGGTGTGGGTGTGTATAAAATACTAACATTTTTTTAGTTTTAGATTCTAGATTTTAGTTTTAGTTTTAGATTCCCAAACTATTATCAAAGCTAATTGAGAGTCTCCTGGATAAAAGAGTTATTAATATAAAGGCTAATTTTGATTTTTGTATGTTTAATACTCAAGCAACTACATAGAAACAATGTTACTGAAATTACAAGCAACAAAGAATTCCAGTTTCAATAGCCTCTATCTCATTATCCAATCTATCCCACCATCCAAATATTTGATTACCTATTTATGACAATAAATTGCAAACACTCTCTGTCTGATCTACTATAGGTAATTGTTGTAAAGTATAATGTTCTGGAGTTATTAAGTTCTGCTGTTTCCATTAAATTGCCATTATAGTGATGACTTTTTGGAAACAGAACATATCAAAAGCATGGAATTTGGGCAGCTAGACAATGCAAACTTAAGTCAGTACAGTCAAGCAGTAAAATAAAACCATAAAATCTGTCATGATGCAATGTTTTATAAAGCTTTCACTCTGATTTTATTAGCAAATGTGTGTGACTCCTAAGAACCTGAAATAACAGAAGGGCATTCTGAGGGTGCTTGATAAAGTAGAATTTGGGAGTCATAGTCCATACATTTGTCCACCCTGCATTGAATGACATATTTCTAGTAACAGAGAATATATATTTTTAGAAACCCTCCAGAAAACTAGCCAGTGACAGCAGGTGATAAGAAAGTAAATACTGAGCTTAAGTATTCTGTTTATTCTTAAACCAGTTCATTGTGTCCGGATACCATTGTCTGTATGCTCAATAAGATTAAGTACTCTTATACAATATCTGAACAGAAGACTATAGTCTGTCTGAGAAAAGAGTGTTGTGAAAAACAGGCATGGCTGTTATCTCCTTTTAAAGACTAACAACAAACCTGTGAGCTATTTACCATGCCAACAATATCAGGGCATTGAACAAAGGTCTAATCTTGGCTTGAACTATGATTTGGTATCTTGACTGAAATAAAGCATTCAAACCTTATGAGCCTCTGTTACCTCTAATGAAATAGTCAACTTTATTCTCCCTCTAGTACCTGGGACATGAGATGATTCTGTGATGTGCAGGGTATATTCAACATATATAATCACTTACAAATGGCAGATAGAGAAATTTCTCTTCCAAACACTGCATACAATATAACCAAAACAAGTAGTTCCATGAATGACTTTTTCATGCCTTTCCCAAAGACACTGAGGAGGGGAAGCACCAAAGCTTAAAAATACAGTAGTCCCTCCTTATTCATGAGGGACACCTTCCAATAGCAGCAGGGGATGCAGATAGTACTGAATCTTGTATTTACTATATTTCTTCCTACATACATATGCATATGCATATGATAAAGTTTAATTTATAAATTTGGCACAGTAAGAGATTAACAATAATAATAAAATAGAATAATTATGACAACTACTGTAATACAGTTATGTGAATATGTTCTCTCTTTTTCAAAATATCTCCATTATACTATATTTTTCCTTCTTCTTTTTGTGTTGAAGTGACATGATAAAATGCCTGTGTGATCAGATGAAGTCAGCTGAATGATGTAGGTGTTGTAATATGGAACTAGACCGATTATGAAAACTACTTGAACACAAGCACTGAGGTAACACGATGGTGGATCCAATAACCAAGTTGGCTACTAAGTGACAGACAGGAAGACAGCATGTATGGATATGGGGTACATATTATGGGCAAAGGGATGATTCAGGTCCTGGGCAAGACAAAGCAGGATGGCATGAGATTCCATCACACTACTCAGAATGGTGCACAACTTAAAATTCATGAAATATTTCTAGAATTTTTAATTTAATTTTCAGATTATGGTTGATGGTGTGAAACAGAAACCACGGAATATGAAACCACTAATAAGGAGAGACTACAGTAGAGCACAATAATTCCCAGACTCCCAATATAGAAATTATTAAAGAAAAGATACTGATCCTGAGAGAATTTAATGTTGTGGGTCTTACTGGTGGTTCTGGTGTGGGTGGTCTTAGGACCACTTAATGTGAAACACTCATCTAGCTGGTGTCTGTTAGCATGGTCATTTTGCCTAAGAGCATATGTTGTACTTTAAAATATATGAAGTCAGGAATACGTTTTTCCTTTAGTTTGTGTTTAAACTCAGGCAGTATTTATTGAGTCGAACATGAAAATTAATGACATTAACATATTTTGAAAATAAGAGAAAGTGGACCTCTTCTATCTGTATCATTCTAAAAAGTTCTGGCCTTATATAATTCTGAGCAAAACCAGTTAAGCTTTACATAGTAGATGTGCCTCTGGACCCCACATTAGAGTCCTTTGGCCAACCCGACTTCTTCTGCAGCTCAGACTACTCTGTGGCTCACTGGCTTGCTGGCAGTGTTCTACCTAACACGAATGCTAAGAAATCTTTCCACTTTCCATTAGGCTTCTATCCCAAGGCTATGGGAACTCCCTCAACCCATGTGTCAGTTCAGCCCAGAAGTGTGGATAAAAGGCCCAGAACAATCCTCACTCAATATTCCTGGCAGTTCTTCACTCGCTGGTCAGTTGTGACAGGGGTTCTCCATACTTAGGAGGTCCTGTGGAATCAATCCCTAATATCCACAAGAATAACTTCAAAACATGCCTGACTCTTGGTCTTTCTTTCCTCCCTGTCTCATTGTCCCCACTTCCTAATTCCTGATTTCTAAGGAAGCCAAGGACTTGTCTAGATTCTGCTTTCAGAAGAACTAAAACTAAGATATTTCCCAACATCTTTGTTCTGCTTCTGCCCCAGGTTATCTGTGCAGCAGCAAATAGATAGTTTACAGTGCCCATGTCCTTACACTACCATCCTTTCTGTGTCCAATGAGATAATCTATAGTCTTGTTGAAACAATTTTCTGGTTACAAGTTATTTTTAAATAAAACTTAACATCTGGCATGTGTTACATAATTAGCTATGTGTTTTATACATGTTACTATGTTCAGTTGTCATAATATCTTATGATATTACATTGTAGGATAATGTTACATCATAGTCAAAATAAATGAAAAACCTGCAATTCAAGGAGTGAAAATAACTTATCTGATGTCACCAAAGTCATAAATAATTAGTCAGGATTCAAATCCAATTCTGATTCGCCCCAAGGCCACTATTCTGTCCACCTCACTTGTTAGCTTCTGTGGTAGGTGGTTGGTATGCAGCAGTGTGCACAGATAAGCTCACAGACTTGATACAAGCAGCTATGTAGATATTTTAATTACTGCGTGAGCTCAGAAACCTGAAAATTAGGTCCTGTCTCAGTTTTCCAAACTGTAGCTTTGTGACCTTGAACTAATCATGTAACTTGCCTGGGTTTCACATTTGGTGATTCAAATATTTCTGGCAGAATATAACATTAAAAGAAGGGAAAATATGATAACTTCACTTCTTTCTCTCATTATCTTGGTGGCATAATAGTATAAACTCAGTCACTGTTAGTAGAATACAATAATAATTTGCAAAATTTGTATAGCATTTTGAATTTTGTTGGTTAGAATTTTATTTAATCAGAATCACTTTTTCTGCTCAGAACTTCTATGTAGAGGAAGCTATCTGAAATAAGTGCCAAACATCACACAAATCAGAAAATTACATTGAAAACATCTGAATCATCCTGAAGCATGTCCACCATGAAGTTTTTCCTGTCTCTTTCATGATGATTAACTACCTGTTGGCAGCTCTGCTGGACCTAAGCACAGATATACTGAGATAAATCATCACCCTCTGTCAGAGCAAAGGCAGAAAAACTTATCTAAGAGACATATGACAGTTAAAATAAACCTTCAGTGCCTAGATAAATCTGATGGGTAGTATATGCCATTTAACTCATTTTGAATGGTTACTTTTCTCCAATGGTGAGCAAAATTCCAAGATTGTCTCAGTGACCATCACTGTGGAAAATCTCCTCCCTCTGAGTATGGCTAAAATCTGTAAATATGATGATGTATTTGCTATCATATCATGGCAAAAGGATTTTCCAGATGAGATTAATATAACCACGCAAATATGATCACTTTCAAGCATAGTTTTCTCCAGATCTTGAGAGAAGGGAAAATGAGAGATTGGAAACCTGAGATTTGATGTGCCTTGGTTGGCTTTGAAAGTGGAGGAGGCAATTGGAGAACCTGAGAGCAACTCATAGTTTCTGAGACTGATTTCCTGCCAACAGCCAGGTTGCAGTTCCACAACCACAACCAAGTGAATTATACCAATAATCTGAATGAGTTAGAAGTGAATTCTTCCCTAGATCTCCAAATCAGACATCAGAGTAGTGGACACTTGGATTTTGGCCTTAAGTGATTGAGAAAAGAGAAATTAGTGAAACTTACCCCAAATGTCTGACCTCCAGAAGTGTGCAGTATCACATAAGTAGTGGTCGAAATTGCTAAATTTGTGGTAAGTTGTTACACAGCAATAGAAAACTAATATACCTCCTTTAGGAGCTGATGAGTGCTCATTTTAACTGAGATTCTGTTAAGAATGTTATCCGACATTTACATCCACTTGTTTACAGAGCCATTCCATAATGCATGTATGTAGTATAATATTCGTTAGAGTGACATCAAAAATATAGCAAGAACCACACATGGCACAAGGATTAATCTCATAAATATAACATTAAAAGGGAAAAATAGACACAACAAAATATTTATCATCCATTTCCTTTTATAAAACATCAAGAAAACCAGGGAAACTAAATTGAGATGTTTATAGAATGCATATACAAGTTCCAAGTGTATTTTTAAAAAGAACAACAAAGCGACTGTGAAGAAACTCAAAAGAGTGGATACCTGTGAGTGAGAGAAGGGAATGGTGATGGGAAGGGACCCTGAGGAGAGAGGCAGGTTCCTCTCTGGTACTGAGATGTGCTACGCCATGACTGGGGCAGTGACTGCATGTGTGTTTACTTTTTTAAAAATATATATTTATGAATATATTTTAATTGAATTTATTGGGGTGACATTGGTTCCCAAAACTATACAAGTTTCAAGAGGGCAGCTAAATAAAACACTACCTGCACACTGCATCATGCACCCATTACCCCAGGCAAAGTCTCTTTCCATCCTCCTGTCCACACCTTGGCCCACTTCCACTCACCCCCACCCCCCTTTCCCTCTGACCTTCACTACACTGTTGCCTGTGCCTATGTGTTATGTATATATATTTTTGGTTAATCTTGTCTCCTTTCCTCCAGACTCTCAACCCCCCTCCCCTCTGACAGCTGTCGGTCTGTTCCATGAATCCATGATTATTCATTAACAAGTAAAATTTGTTTTACGTACTTCATTGTATGCTATATTTCAAAAATGTTACAAAGCCAATAAAAACCTTCAGGGTATTATGCTGATTTATTTTATATTAAGACATATAGCTGGAGGCTCATGGAAGCTTTGGGGAGAAAAACGTGTGAGAAGCACCTTGCAACAACTGTTGAGGTCTGGAACTTCTTCAGTTAAGGTTGTATGCTTTCTGTCACGTACTCCTAAGAAACGTACTCCAATGGTCCCCTTGCTTAAAAACTCCATGTCTGTTTTAACTTACTCTGGGCTCATGACTTAGACTATTTTCTATACTTTAATTTATTTACTTTATTATATGCCTTTTAGGAAGGAGTCACCATCTTTTCAACACGAATGAAAATCACCTCTGAAGGAGTCCATGACCACTCTGATCCACTATCTCTGCTATTTTCTCAAATCATCTCATTTGCTTCCTGTTCTTTTACTTTTCTCCTGAAGGCAGCTGAGATTTTGGCAGGGATGCTGGTGTTAATAGTGCCTCCTGCACTATTCCTTCACCAATGTGCTGGCCCCTTTTATATTAATGTGACTGGGGAGAGGCAGTAATAAAGGTGAACTGTTGACTTCTTTATTCCTTCTCCAGAACAGCTCCCTGAATACTTAGAATAGTCCTGCTCTTCTCCATATGCCTATTATATTTTTTCTTTTAAAAATATCTAAAACTAGGACTTTATCACTATTAATGGCCTTCAATATTAGAGGGTCCAAGCTATTTTGCAGAAGAGAGGATGGATGTCCATTAACGGTGGTATCCCAACCTAAGAATCAGCTTGGATGGATAAGAGTATAGACCCTTCTATCTGATTGTTTTAAAAGGAAAAAACCCAAAATGTCTGTTTGTTTAAACTTACAGATGTGCTGGTATGGGCTTCTAAGAGGATTCAAAAATAAGATGAAATAAGCAGTGCTTGCAATACCTGTAAAGCCTGACAACATTCATCCATAATTCCATCTCTGTATTAACTGATTATTTCCCATGCAATCCCTGTTTATTCCTACTTCTGAGTAGGCTCAATGGACTTTTTCTGTTGCCCCCTAATTTAAAGCCCCTCACCTCATCCTCTTTTCTAACTATCCTTCAATCACTTACCCCCTAAGCCTTTCCAAATATATCAGTATACAGCTCCTCTCCTATGAGATCTCACTATTCTTTAATCACCCTCCATTTAATTGGCATCTAATCACATCCTACTTGTTATAATAGATCATGGACCATTTCAGGACGTGCTAGGTGCTGAAGTGGGGAAGCAGTAGAGAGCCATGGGACCATGGGAGTTTCAAAAGAAGCTCTTCTCTGGCGGGAAAAGTAACCTTATCCAACCTTAAAACCATAAATTATAGAAACTCAGGGGAAATAAGATTAAGCCAAGTGGTTTCTGGCCAAGTGGGTAGTTGGCAGATAGTCCAAAAATCTTATTGATTACATTGATTTAATATGAAAATAAGAACATGGCTAGCTCCTTCTGGAAACATATACAAAAAGAGAGAGTTTACTATCTAGGGGAACAGTTAGAAGTGATAAAAAATCAAGTGACTTAAGAATAACTCTCATGTTTAGCAGAGGCTGAGGCTCTGCCTAACTAGAAGTGAAGCAGAATTGCTGGCATTGTGACCCTCACCAGCATCTTCATCAGCAGCATATATTTAATATGGACCTATATATTTTACGTGATGTATCTCATTAGATCTGCTCAAAAATTCTAAGGAGAGGAATTATTATTCTGATTATTTTCATTGAACCAAATGAAAACAGTGATGTTCTGAGAGGATATCTTAGCCTCCTGTTGCTGCTACAGCATGTCACCACAAACCTAATGGCTTAGAACAATGTGAATTTATAATCTTACACATTCAGAGGCTAGAAGTCTGAAATTGGTTTAGTGGCCCAAAATCAAAATGTTGGCAGGCCAGTGTCCCTTCCAGAGGTTCTAGGGGAAAATTGCCGTGGTCCGTCTTTCTATTCTCACAGTCAGTAGCTCATCATCTTTACACCTCCCCCTCTCCACTCAACCCCTGTACTTACATTGGGCCCTGTCTCAGAATCCTCAACTTAATCACACCCTGCAAAGCCCCTCTTGCCATATAGGGTGGCATATTCACAGTTCTTCGAGCACATGATTCTCTGACTTGTCTCCAACAGTCTGAGTAAGCTCACTGCAAGTATAGGTGGTAAAGAAAGAGAGAGCGAAGGGCCTGCAGAATGCATATCCACAGGGGTGGAAAGCCAGCTTGATGCTAAGTAGAAGGAAGATGGTAACCAATGGAAAGTCTAAACAATGTTTCTTGAAGTACGGGTCACCACTTTACTGAAATTACTCAGTTTATTTTCAATGCAATCCCTGAGTTTACCCCAGCATACTAAATAAAAATCTCATTATGGCAAGTTTCCAGAGTAATTCTTCATGTTAAAGTGTGGGAGCTGTGGGATAAGGAAAAGAAGACCAACAGTGGGAGAAGCGTGGCCAACACAAACAGGCATTACAAAGCTCAAAAAAGTTCCACAGCTAAAAATCTTCAAAATGTAACATGAGCAACATTAGTAAGCTGGTAACATGAAAATTAACTTACACTGTCAGTGTATACTGTCTCATAGGTATAATTTCTGTGACCATTAATATTAACCACAGCCAGGAGGAATGCAGATGATAACCCAGCGCTTTCTGGGCAAAGTGGTTTTGTTCACTGAGAAGCCTTCATAGTACACACACATTCTCAAAACCATCTCCAATCACATAAATGTTGTGACGAACCATGCTTTCTCAGTTTAGAGACATAAAATGCTCATTAAAAAAAAAAAATGACCACCCTGCTAAGTAAGTGGATTAAAAATAACCTGTTTTACCTTGCATACTTCTCTGAAGAACTCCATACATTGATGAATCCTATTTAATTGCTCTCCTTTTAATCCCAGGGATTTAACCAGTGGAACCCAATATTTATTATTGTTGCTTGAAATATTTCTATACTAGCAAAAATCCTGTACTCATATGTGTGATAGTCATGACAACTTTGCCCAATCATTGAAATCAACAGGAAACCTTCAGGATTAGGACCTTGATTTTTCATGTTAAACTGTGATCCAAGTTTATTCAAGTGACAGGTGGAAGTCATTACTTATTTCTTCCAAAAGAGGCATAAATAAAATCTCATTTCTTAGGCATAACATGTCAGTTCAATTGATCTTTAATTTGTCCTGTCACTAAGATGTTCCTTTTATATGCAACCTCATAAAAGACTGAAAATTTGTTTTTCTCTAACTGTCCAAAGTTTTGACAAGCAAGGTCCTAAAACAAAACAAAACAAAAAATTCTCAATGGTAGATGAAGGTTTTATCAATGTTTCATTGTTTCTGCCCTCTCCTCTATCTCTATCTCTCTGTCTCTCTGCAGCTGCTGAGCAGATCCATTATGTTTCAAGTCTCAGCAAGACACCTGACGGGTCATGATGACACAGAGTTTTCTCAGGGCCATGAGGCGTCCCAACATGGATACCTGCCAAAGCCGCTCAGGAGCTGAAAAGAAGCACAAGCACAGTGGTAGTTTAGCAAACTTCCTATAATATTTAAGGGTGTTGTGTCACTGTGATAAGCAGAAAAACAGTAGTATTTCTATACATTGGGGAGGGGAGAGAGAAGAGAAAAGGAGGGAAGGAGGAGGGAGGGGAAGGAAGGAGGACCAAAAGTATTTTTCTATCTATTATGTCTCTAGTAATTTTTTCAGATGTGATCAAGAATTCTATTATGATTCTTTGAGGAAGGAAATACTTACAAGGCATCAATGTGTTATTGGCCACATTATCACTTGATAATGTGACAATGTCAAGTACTAACTGGGTTCATGTTGCTGATCTCAACAGGTATCACAGATCCTGCCATTAAATGAGCAATCTATTAGTGTCATTACTATTCACCAGTGAAATGGGATTCACATTCTAAATTCTGGTGTAACTTTTTCCTCAGTCCACACCAACAAATGCAGACTTATGGAGAATGTCAAATAGGATCCACAGGCTAATTATTAAATACTAAATCAGGTGACCACATTGCATTATAAGAGAGGAACCATCATGTCAGATGATGATCTAGATTCTGAAAAACTACAAAGTAACTGGCATGCTTTGACTTCACAATTCCATAGCTCAACTTACAGATAAGAGGAGGGGGATGACTACTGAGTGGTGTGATTTGAGGATTCAGGGATAAATATATACTTCAATAAAAAAATTCCTGCTAGTCAAGAGTCATTTGAACATTTATTCATTCATTCTTATCATTTTAATGAGGCTTACTAGGTGAAGTTTCTTATTTTAGACACTTAGGATACCATAACAGGCAGAATGGTCCCATGCTCTAACCTTAGATTCTTGGCTTCCCAAGGCCCTAAATACCAACTATCTCTAGAAGTAGTTATACCTTAAGTCATAACCAAGTATTGAGGGCAGAAATAATATCTCAATTTTATATTTAAAAAAAACCTCACACTAATGAAACAAAAGTTTAGGAGCAAGGCTTCTGAGAAAGAAACATAAACCTACAGGAACCTGGGTTGATAATGAGCTGAATTTACCACGAGCCAGGCTGAGCTTAATGCTTCACACATTCCCTACAAGCAGCATTTATCAGCAAAGTCAAATATATATATACATATATGTGTTTCCTACCAAATATATATATTTATAAACATATATATTTCTACCAAATATCCCTGTTTTAACCTGACCTAAGAACACTTTTCTCCTCCACAGGCAGCATAGAGGAGAACCATGTGGTTTCAGCAGGTGAGCAGCCCACGTTAATCTGACAGGAGCCAACGAGAGACCCAGGGATGGGGCTGCCAGCTGACCCCGGGGATAGTACCTCTTCACAAGTTAGTGTGGCAATTATTGCAAATAACTACTTTAGAAATGAAGCTTCTTTTGGCAAGTCAGAATTAATTTTTAGATTTGAAAGTTCCTGCAACCACAGGGCACATTACAAAAAAGTCATGAAGTTGAATGAAAATATAGCATTGGATCAAATAAAAACCAATTTGAAAAGTTCAGGACCAAGAAAGACAGAAGTAGTTTGGTACAATGTTGCTGGTCTAATTAAATGCGGCTCTCAATTTTTCTAATTAAAAACTGCATAATTTCTAAATTCGGATGAAGATACAAAAAGGAAAGCCTAAAACATATGCATTGAGGATTAGGATGTCCTCATTGTAAACAATTATATCACAACGCATTTCCATGTAAATCTGTAACTGTATGTTCCCCACGGGTACAGTTCTTTTATCTTCGATTCGAAGCAACTGGAAAGTGGTTATTCTGCAACACCCTTTCTGTCAGGTAGATAACCCCAACGAAGGCCCAGCTCTATGTCAGTGTTAGAAGTAGCTACTACAACTGAGATGGTGAGACTTGATAAGCAAGAAACAAATTTCTCTTAGAAATATGGTACATATGATAGATATACATGAAATAATAATATATTTAGGTACCTTGTATGTTAAAGTGACTTTATAATATTGATCAGAAAACATGATAATCATTCATTACGTTATTTGTTTAGGAAACTACCTTCCAAGATCTAGAGGAACTCACAAGAGATTTTTAGAATGCTATCTACTCATCGCTCAGGAAGAGTCTGGCTTAAATAATAACAGAGTGTCTTGAAACATAGGAAATGATCCAGGATGCCTCCCTGCTGGTGAAGAATTGCACTAATAATATATCTTGCTAGTTCATCTTCATTTGAAATGTCCTAATTCCCCTTTAGGAAAATGTGTGTGTGGTTCCTTACTTTTCCCTTTCACTCCAAATGCATATCAACTGCTTTATTTCTCTATGTTTTAATGACAGGCACACAAGGTGAGAGACGGCAAACGGTGTCGTTGAGAGGACAGACATGAATCTGCACAGCCCAGTGGCCCTGCTCTAGAGGCGTCTCACTGGCAAATAGTGGAGCTTTCGCCCTTCATCCAGTAGGTGAACTATACGGGAATTACATTTGGAAAATCAAAACTGGCCAAATACTGACTATTTCATTTATTTCTTTCTTGATAAATAAGATTTTATTGGATGGACTCTAAGATCTCCTGATATTCCATGGTTGCGCGAGTCCATTCTCAATGAGATCTAAGTAATTCTGAGAGCCAAACAGATTTTTACCTTCTGAGGAAAAGTGTTCATCAGTATGCAAGCAACATTTTTAGAAAGCATTCATTCTTCCAGATTGCTTTACATTAATCAACCTTCATTTACACTCAGGATAAGAGAATGGACCCTGGAAGAGAGATGGCTTAGCATTCTTGGCTCATGGAGAGTACACCATGAACTCTTTAAAGAAAAATGTTGCTGGGCTAGAGTTTCAATAGATCTAGAAAACAACAAAAGAAGGATATAGTAGTAAAATCATCATGAAGCCTCTATAAATAATTTTATAACTTAAATGTGAACTAAGGATTGAATATCTTAGACAAAAGTGTGATATATCTAAAATGATAAAAAAATTATTCCAGCACAAATCATTAGCAAATACAGTGAATGTCTTCCTGAAGATGAAAGAATAAAAAAAACATTTTCTTTCAAGATGGGCCATATGTATTGAGTGTATCAAATCAAACATTACACTGGTAAGGTAGGCATTATGTATTGCCCTCAGATTGTCTAAGCATGAAGTAATGGATCGTTTGCAGTTGGGTAATTTAATTGTCAAATTAAACCAACTAGTAAGGCAGGAAATCAATAACTTGGTGCTCAGCATTAACAATTGATAATCCAGATATAGGCTCTGGTAAAATAAATAAATAAAAAGAATAATGTTTTAAAAGACATAATTACTGTCCTTATTATATGGAAAAATACACCAGAAAAGTTACTGGATTGGATGAGCTCTCATTGGGATAAGAAAGAGTCAAGGAGCAAGGAATATAGTCAAGTTTTCTAACGATGGGTTAGAAATTAGCATTGCATCAAATAATATTTCTAAAACAAATGACCCTTCTGAAGTCCATGTACTCCTAAACAGCAAGTAAAGTAAGTACACAAATTGGTTCCTGATCCAATTCTAACATATGTGTATTGAGGGGGTAGGAGACATTAACACCAGGCAATTCTCAGACACCAGCAGAGTGTCCTGTAATTTAACTCAATTCTGACACTGTCTACCCAGTGATAGCAGCAGATTCCACAGGCAAAGGTGTCAGTGCGATGAGACTGCTCCTCCACCCCACCCTCCAGCTATACATTGGAGGTTCCCACAACTACTTCCTTAAACTTCAGATGCTAGTAGAACTCCCAAGTTTATACCTATATTTCTGACTAACTGGCTATAAATTAGAGGTTCTTATTACCTCCTCTTCAGATTTAATTAATTTACTAGACTAGATCACACAACTTACTATTTGTTTGTTTTTTACTTACTAGATTAACTTCTACTTACTAAATTGCTTATTTATTATAAATGGATACAACTCAGAAATAGTCAGATGAAAGAAATGCACAAGGCAAGGTATGGGGAAAGGGCTCAGGGCTTCTGTGTCATCTTTTAACTGGACATGCTCCCCAAATCTCCACATGTTCGCCAACCAGGCTTCATTACATAGGCGTGATTAATTAAATCATTACTCATTGGGGATTAAGTCAACCTCTAACCCCTCTTCTCTACCTGGAGGTCAAAAGGGCAGGACTAGAATATCTAACCCTCTAATTGATTGGGTGGCTCCACTTCCAATCAGCCTTCATACTTAGGTGTTTCTCAAAAGTCACCTTAATAACATAACAAAAGATATTTTATTACTCTCTATTCCCGAAGGTTTTAGGAGCCTTGGTACAGAAACTATAGACAAAAAACAAATATATATGAGATGTGTATATTGGTAAATCACAATATTGCAGTAGTAAGCAGAAAGCAAATAAGTAAAAAGAGAAAAAAAGTTGAGTGAACCCAAATACCAGAGAGCAAGTAGGGACAAAGTCAAAAGTTAAAATGTCAGGAGATAGTTTCAAGCTAAGAGGAAAAACAGACAAATTGGTGGTATTACCAATAAGGTATACTTTTCATCCTCTCAGAGGGAGGATTTATGCTCCCAATGGACCATGCTGGCAACAGCAGAAAAAAATGAAGGAGAACATCACTGGGGAAGGCGATGAATGGGCCAAGGATAGGCTCTTTCTGACTGAGCCCACACTGCCTACACTGAGTCTGGAAAAACCCTGTAGGAAAATGCTGGCTGTACAATTTTCAAATAAAAGCAAGGCTTAGGCATTTGTAGAAAACATTATTTTAACATAAAGTTGTTTCAGTTATTTTAGAAATGAAATAACTGTTAGAAATGACCAGCCAGGAATTATGGTATAAGGGAATAAACTCTTATAATGGAGATTCTAGGCCCATCTCTCGAAGAGCATACACTTTTAGTGGTGAACCTGGATAGAGACTTTCAATAACTATAATCAAAGATACTATAAACAGGAACCCAATGAGAAGTAGAGAGTGTTTTAGGTATTAAGAAAAGAGATAATCCTGTTTCTTTTCAACTGAAGGAATTAGCACTATTGTTGCATAACAAGCTATCCCAGATCTCAATGGCTTCTAAGAGCATTCATTTATTAAGGCTCACATGTCTTTGTATCAGGGAGCCTGTTGCAAATATGACTGCTAGGGAAGGGGAAAAAAAGAAAGTAGGAAAAACCAGACAAGGGGATATACATTGTGAGGTGTTTACACAATGGAATTTTTACATAGTGACAATAAATAAATTATACCTATAAGTATTAACAGGTGAAACCACCTTAAAAGCATAAGGTAAAGAACAACTAAGTTTCAAAGAAACAATTATATTAGGATAACATGCATATGCCTTGTCAACATAAAATATTAAATATTTCAGAACACATATATATAACAAAAGCACAAACATACATTCTTTTGATAAACAAAACAGATATTACAACCAGATAGAAACTCCATTTCTTTATCAAAAAACTTTCTCCTTTCTGTCTGTCCACTCTCTTCCTTAATCAATCAACCCCTAGGACATTAGCTACTGGTCAGCATCAAACTGTCTTCAGAACAAAGCCTCAACTCTGTTGACCATAGAAACAGAGCCTTGGTCAAGCTTTAGATAACATGTGACTTCAGCTGTTGAAGCCCCAGGCCAATGGAAGTGGAAGAAACCTACAGAACACACCCTCAGGAAATGCAACAGAACAATGCCATGGTTGCCGTGAGTGTAGTACAATGTTCATTGACTCCCTAACTCAGCCTCAAACACTCTAAGTTAGAGTCCACGACCCCAGTTCCTTTAGCCACTATGATAAATGATTTTTCCCCTTTACAACCTATCCCCTAGAAACCATCAGGGAGCCAGGTCTTTGCACTCAGTTATCTGGGACTCTGGGCTTGGTGCCATTTCCTCAACTAATAAGGCCTTACTTTCTTGGCTGCAAGCTCCTGTTGGCATTTGACTGGGCTCTGATGTGCATGGGCAAATGGAGGCCTTTAGTCAGATAACAATATCAGTTATTTCTGGACAGAAGGAGAGGGAAATGGAAGAGAGAAAAATTGAGTAGTGAGAGTCAAATGAATATGTAATATTTAATTAAAATATCAGAAGCATACATAACAAAATATTAAGATTTGATAAAACTAGGTGATGGTAAATATTCATTATGATTTTTGCTATATTTTTCTTTCTGCTTAAAACATTTCATAATAAATATTGTGTTATGCATGGAGACATTCTCTATTCAGAGAACAATATTATTGACAGAATAAAAAGCTAATTAAAATGTTAAAAATGCTCTTTGAAAAGTGGGCATATTTTCCACCCAGACTGGCACCCCTCTGGATGTAGGCACGGTTGTGGTTTGTTCAGTTATACTCAAACATGCCATATAATTTTTTTTTAGAGAATTCTAAGATGTATGAAGGCCTTAAAATCAAGTACTGGAGAAAATATGTTCCAGACTACTGCAGATGTCCCAGCTCAAATAATATTTTAATGAAAAATTGTGTGTATGCCAGAGCCTGGAGCAAGAAAGTATGGTTGAATAGATCTGCATCATGACTTTAAAATAAATAAATAAATCTCCCCACCCAAACCAGTGCATGTGCTAAAAAAGAAGGACTTTTTACATTTAAATATAACTATAAATTTAAGAGGATGTTGACTGTTTCAAATGAGATAAAATTCTGTCATTTGTACAACTTAGTGTGAATATTGAGAAAATGCAACTGCTACCAGGCTTACTGAAGAAAAAATACGTTTTAAATGCTTAGCTTTGAAAAAACAAAGTGTTAAAGCACATTCTAACAGATTCTTTATGTCAGATACAAACTCTAAGTATACTAATGAACTCTAAGTATACCAATTCCAAAGTAGGACGTGTGTGGTAGGGGGCACCCCACACCACCAACAATTCTTGGATACCAGCAGTGTCCAAGAATTCAATTTAATTCTGATACAATCTAACTGAAGATACCATCAGATTCTACAGGTTAAGGTTCAGTACTTTATGACGGCCCTCCTCCCCTACTTCAGACACCAGATGCAAGCCCAGGCTGTACCTGTGCTTCTGACCAACAAGCTATAGGTTAGAGGTCTCAGTGACCCCTCCTTGGCAATTCAATTCAGTTGCCAGGTGCAAATTCAGGTCATTACCCAGACCTCTTATGGACTGGCTACAAATTAGAGGTTCCCAAGACCCCTCTCCTCGGGTTTGACTAATTTGCTAGAGAGGCTCACAGAACTCACAGAAATGTTACTTAGTAGATTACTAGTTCACTGTAAATGAATATAAACTCAGGAACAGCCAGATGAAAGAAATGCAAAGAAGAGGATATGTAAGACAGGGTACAAGGGTTCCATGCTCAGAGACACCTTTACCACTCTCAACACTTAGGAAATTCCAGGGATTTGAGGAGCTGTGAGTCAGGAACTATAAATAAAGAAACACATGGGAAGCATATATTATCATCTAAATGACCAAATATATATTCTTATAAATCACAGTATTGCAAGTATGATCTAGTTATTTTCACAAAGATTTTAGTCTCTAATACTAGTCTTACACATAAGTAAAATATCATGTACTTGCAGCATAATATGAGCAACACCACCTCAAAGGATTCATGTCCAAAACTGTCTCTTCTACTGCCTAGACTCAGCCCTGAAAATCCCTTCAAGCTATTGGTTGTGTCAGAGTAAGGAGGTTCCTGAATGGAATCTTTACTATTTTACAGAAAAGAAAGTCAAAGGTGACTAGGAAAAAGGGAAGTGCTTGAAAAGAATGCTGGAAGTTGGGGACACAGACACAGTACTCCAGGAATACTGGGGCAGAGTATATCCAATGGAAGGGAAAGATACCAGGGTATCTAACTAGCTCAAGTAACACAACTTTCAGTCGTTACTTCTGACCTTAAGGAACAAGGTTAATATATCTCCAGATCAGATGGTCTTAGATCAGAACATAGAGCTCTAAGTGGACAACTATCTAAACTGTTCTCCATAAGAAACAATGAGAATTTGAGAATGCAGAAAGTCTAACATAGATTGGAGAGCACAGTGAGGGCAAACATGGGCAGGGCAAGTAACCATACAGAGGCAAGATCTGAAACAGGACCAGGAAAGCTTTTCATTTTACCCTTTCAATATTGATAGGTTGGCCCTGGGGAATTCTGATGCTTCCATGTATGGCTTACCGGCCATTTAGTCAGAAATAAGTCAAAACTCAGAATTGCTCAAGGGTCCTGTTTCTGCCCCTGCTTCTCTATTCCTCAACTTCTGGTTTTGAGTCATCTGTCTATACTCCTTCTCTTTCTCATTTTATTTGAAACTTCAATAAACAACTTCCCAAACAAAGCCTTGTGTTACTTAGATTCATGAAATGATAATGGTTGTTAATTATCGAGACATAATGTTATCAATAAAATGTTACATTCATACTGTCTTGATTTGAATTAAAATGAATATGTCTGGTAGAAATAATCAATAAAACAAGTTGACAGTGCCCAAAAATTCACATATTAAAACATTTTATTCTAAAAATTGTTGAAAAAAATCAATATTTGGACAAAATTTAGATTTAAAAAAATAACATGGAGAAATTCAAACTATTATGAAACACAGAAAAGCCACAAAAGCAAAATAAGGAGCTATAAATGATACAATAAACTACCTTTATTAGTGGATAAAGGTACTTATCTCTGAGATAAATCTTTATATCAACAATTTGCAATGAAAAAACTGCCAAGATTTTTAAAATTCAAGAAAATAAGAATAAAAATCTTGATGATTTAACTTCACTGCATAAAAAATAAATCACCTATAATTACATTTAATTATTTTCTCCATTTTAATGAAGAAAATACTTACGTGAAAAACTATTTATACTGAAATAAAATCTAATAAAATGTTATTATTAAGAAGGTCCTCAGAAACAATGGAGCCACAATATTCCTACTGGAGCTCCTGGAGAAATTTTGTCAATTGAAAATTTCTGGCTATTGGTGCAAAGAATGAGGTGGTCAGAAAATAACTTCAAAGAACAGAGATATCTAAAAGTTTTTGTAAGAATTGCCATCTATAAGAATTACTGCAGTGCCCCCACTCCCACCCCTTTGACACAAAATCTTCAATGTAATCTGATGTATCACCGAATGCTCTCTGTGAGTGGTATACATGAGAGTTTAAAGGCATAAGCAACGTTCCGCATTTGAGTAGATTGTGGGGAAAGCAGTGAGGGTAAGTGGCTAATACGTAGATTAAATTCAGAGTGAACCAGAATTAGAAGTGACTGTGAGAGTGTACACTCTGGGGAATTCACATAAATGTTGAGAAAAGCACTGGCTTTCTTATTGGACATGAAATAGAGAATGCAAATCAATTTTAAATGCATCTCAAAGGAGAGAGTAACCTTCAATGATGTTGTGATTACAGTCAGCACCAAGACAATCTGTCTGCTTCCCAGAGTAGATCTAATGGAATCCAAATATGTAACTGTAACAACAAATAATAACCACATTTTGTAAATTTAAATAGCATATTACTACATATATATATATGTACACACATACATATATACGTAAATGTATGTAAATTTTTATAGCATAGTTATTTCTGGAAGGAGAAATAACACATTTATCTATATAATAAGTCTCTTTCCATGTCCAAATAAGAAAATATCATAAATATGTAAAAGTTCTACATTTTATGAAGTAATTAAAACTCAACCACTGACACCAAGCCCCATGTGAGAACCACAAATCAGCAGAGTAGCTACATAATTTGCATGTTCAGGAAGAGAACTAAACCCAAAAGAGTATTAGCAAGTTGGTATTGCCTCCTAGGCAGAATGAGCCTCAGGCTTATGAATCCTCAGTGCCCAGTCCTTTAGTAACATTATACTAACACAGATGATACAGAATGTCTCAGTTTTGAGAGTTGCAATTCTCACTTCACATCCTAAGACAGAAAAATAACATTTGCTTTTAGAAAAGACTACTCTTGGATTTGCTTGAGTGCCACTTAATTGAACCTTCAGTTTCTACATAGATAAGAAACAAATGTCTCTATTATTCTTGAAGGAAACTTGAGAGAGGGTTTGATCTTTGGTCTATTAACTTAAATAGGTTTCTTTAACAGAGCAGTACCCATAGAGAGTTGTAGGGATTTTTTGTTTGTTTGTTTTTTGTTTTTATTAATCTTCAGAGAGAGAGAGAGAGGAAAGGGTTGGTAGAGAGAGAGAGAGACAGAGAGGAACATTGATTTTGATATTCCACCTATTTATGCATTTATTAGTTGCTTCTTGTATGTGCCCTGTAACCTTTGTATATTAGAGCAATGCTCTACCCAACTGAGCTACCCTGCCAGTGCTGAGGGTTGGAATAATTCTTTATCAATTTATTTTGTTTCCCTCTCAGAGACACCTGGATTTTGGCCTTGTCTGGTATGTCCCAGTGGACTGAGTGCCGACCTGTGAACCAAAGTGTTGCCAGTTCAATTCCCAGTCAGGGCATATGCCTGGTTGCTTGGTCCCCAATAAGGGATGCATGAGAGGCAGCTGCACATTGATGTTTCTCTCCCTTTCTTTCTGCCTCCCCTCCCCTCTCTAAAATAAATAAATACAATCTTTAAAAAACACACAATGAATGACAATTTAGCATTCAAAAACTCAGTTTTGATAAATATACTATAGAATCTAATGACTGGCTCAGCTGGTGAATAAAATTAATTCCACACATTTGTGATCAAAGCAGTACTAAACAGAGAGAGTTGGAGACGTTTCTTGAGAAGAATGTGTCAGGCTCCTCTGATAGGATAGGAAATGAATTGGAAAAGAAAATAACTGCATTTCTCAGAGGCACAGAAGGATAGTGTATGGAAGAACTGAGATGTACAGGTCTCAGGAGATCCCATTTTGGGACTGAGTTTGACCTTCAACCCTTGTACCCAATAGCAAATGGAATCCTCATAGGAGCTTGGCAGACATCCTGGCAAAAGGTTTGAATGAGTTAGTAATTACAAGTAATTATGTCTAGGACAATTTTTAAGATATTTTCTGTGTTGCCTGGTACTACAAGGTTTAATGGTCTTGTTAAAATTTCTGTCCTGGTCATTTGTGCTGTAGGAAAAGGAAGGTAGTAAAGCTTCCGTCTTGAAGGCCATGCAATGTCTAGGATGAGTAAGCAGGGTTGGAGGAGTCAAATGATTCAGAAGATTATATCATATATCAAATTAGAGTGAACAGGTGAGGATGGACGCAATGCACAGGCCAGGAACTGATAAAAGCCATGCATCAGAATAGCTGCCAGTGGAGTAGCTTTGCTTAGGCAAGAGCTCATGCACGTGGGTCAGCAGCATTGAAACAAGTGGGTGGTGACAAAATTAGAATCTACAAAACTATATTGGGGGAAATCAACAGCCTTTTCCAGAGCACAATAAAGTTACTACTCTAGGAAACATCCAAGAATAAAATACAGGTATACTTAAAGGGGTACAGTATTCCCAGAAGAAGATCAGGGATGAATCACCCTCCGCCCCAATCATTTGGGAGAAAAGTGGAGATAATCTTGTTATATGGTTAAACAATGAAGGGGGAGTATAAATTGTTCAAGGATGTACAATTGCTTTAAATTGACACCATTTCCATTCACAACAGTAGCAAATATTTCTAGAATGAAAGGTCAGATTTTACTTTTGGCTGACAAATGCATAACAACTAACAAACAACCTCATCTAAGTCTTCCTTTTCAAAAGCTCAGATTTCAACTCTGTGCCACCCACTTCCTTGCTCTGCAGCTACAGCTGGCATCCATTTTCAAAGTACCCTTTGCACTCAGGACAGAAGTTTGCTTTCTGCTTTCTAGGTTTTCCAATTCTGCTGTCCTGTCCCAGGTCTGCTTCCACAGAACACCTGAGGAATGGTCTCCCTTTGCTTCAACCGTCCAGGGATGTTCAGAGCTAGATGATAGCCCCGAGGGTAGGAATTCAGCCCGGTAACCTACACCAAAGGTTTCCGAAGCAAAAATCTGAATAATTTAACAAGTAAATGTAAACTCCTTACTAAGCATACTGATATAACTAGGATTTGGAGTTTTTACATTTTTTAATAGAAATCAATTGCTATGACTGAATCTTTAGAAAGCCAAGATCAGAATAATTATGGCAAGTGACTGCAGGGGCAAAAAGCCTATCAGCACACTGGCATCCATAAACCAATCTTTTTGTGATGAGCTCACTCACAGAGTGGGTATTTCTACACTCAACAGAGATCTCCTTGCATTCCTAACTGAATGCTCAGTTTAATTCTAACGCTAACTTCAAAATTTTTCTGATGCAAATTTTTTATCTTATATCTTTGCATTTCATTTTGGAGTCATAAAAGAGTATCTTATATTTCCTTCTCAATATCTTTTATAGTGTTTTTTGTCTTGTCTTTACTCTGGATGCCCTTGGCTTATTTTTATTCTCTTTATAGTTATGCCTTTTAACCTCCAATAATCCTTATGTCTCTCTTTTGCAGTGCTAAAGATATCCAGCCACTTCTCTAAGATGGTCACCCATAATTAAATATATTATTCTCTTTTAAATCATGATAAATAATCCTTGCCTTAATTATTTACTCAGTTAAGTCTTATAAGTTTAAAAAAATCACCATTAAAATGCAATTTGTCCTTCCACTCTACTGATAACTAGTATAAAAGAAGTACTTTTTTTTCAGAAGGCCACTAGTTTAGAAACAAACACCAGAACCTTGGGGCTTGGGTCTTATGTTCCTTACTGATCATCAGGGATTTTTTGTTCTCTGCAGCCTGAATGGGATTCCAGGGGAGCTTCATGAAGACCACAGACTTCTGGAAAGGAGCAAGAGGCCAGAGGACTGTGAAAAGAAATTATTGGTAAGGAGAGTGGAAAATATATTTTATTAAAAGGAATTTATTGAACAATGTATTAGTAAAGCTTGGTTTGAGACATTTACAAGAGCTAGACTTAGGGTTTTAGAGACATACAAGTTCAGTATATGCTAATATGTAACAAAACTATATGAGGGAAAAAATCTAAATCATTCTAAGTTATATTACTTTAAAGACAGTGCAATGTATAGAAAAGTAACAGCCTTAATGACTTCTGTAATAATTGAACCCAATTCATAGTAAGTTGACTTCCAAACTCTTCTGTCATTTTTGAAGGATGAGGTAAGATAGGGAAATAATTAAATTTGTTTATCATCTACTTTAAGCCAGCCACTGGGCTAGACAAAAAAGTAACATGTGGAATGTAATACTTAAATCAACCATCAGCATAGATATTACTTTTCTCTTTTGGACATAAAGAAACTCCAATACATTAAATGACAAAGCTTGTCAATTAACTAAAATCTAATGAAAATCTTGCATTTTTTAGTATTAAAATACTCAAACCAACATGCATAAAGTGAGAGAATGTTTAAAACAATTAGTACAAATGCACGCAACAGACACATCAATATATCCCTTTTTCCCAAGGATTACCATCCTTGAATATCTATTACCAAGGGAAAGCATCATCTCATATCCCTCTCAACTGGCCAACTTGTGAATTCTCATGACCGATCCCAGTACCACAACTGCTTGCTCTTTGCTAATTAGTCACTATTCTGAACTTCTAGATACAGAGTCCTTCCTCTTAGTGGGTAATCTCACAGGATAAATTAAAACTAGGCCCCACAAGACTCATAAGGAAGTTCACTCTTTTAATTAAGTATTGAGTTAATTAAAGGGAATTGTAATTTAAGAGAAAAAGCAGAAACATATTTGTTACTGTTGCTCCTATATTCCAAAGGAAAAGAAACAAAAAAATTAAACCACCCCCAGAATATTTCGTTATGAACCTCCCCTGTGTATCCCAGTACCAGCCATACTTCTCTGCCACAGGGTGTATGCGCAAGAAAGTGAAAGTGGAAAGATAAATTAATATGGCAGTTCATTTGATGGATGCATCTTGGCACAATAGTTTATCATCGTCTGTGTTATCAATAGTGAGAGAAGTTTATGATAAAAAGGTTTTCAGTATCCCTGAATATAAGGAATAATTCTATTTGAATATTCAAATATTTTGTTGTCAGTAATAAAAAAAAGAAAGCTTTAGCAATGAGGTATTTTTATTGAAGGTAGAGAACATTTAAATAATATTTTATATCACCTTTTAGAGTTTTTTAAATATACTTTTTTGAATTCATATTGGTTCTCAACTTTATAATTTATGGAGACTTGGCAACATTTTACAAAATTTCAACATTCTCTCAGTAATAAATTACCACTGCTTCTAAATCAAATTATTATTTATCAATTTCTATGGCTCCTATAACCAATTTTCTCTAATAGAGTCTATTTCATCTTTTACTCTCTTGTTCTCTTTAACTATTTGAAAATGTCCTCATGTTCTCATTAACCTCTTTGCTGGTATTTTTCTCTGTCTTAGTTGCTTTCAAGGATATCGGCTATTTTTAAATTACCTTTCTAACTTGTTTTATCTTCTATAACCATCATTCAAGTTAATCCTCCACTTTTTTTCAACAAAGATATTTATTTTCTTTTTGAGTTCTGATAATTTCATGGTAAAAACCTATTGGAAGTTTCTCACCCTTTATTGGTAGAATTGTAATCTGCTTTGCTTTAGTTTTGATGTCCTTTAGAATAGTCATGAATTTTAATATTTCCTCTCAGTGAAACATAATAACTAGATACTTTAATTCCTGCAAATTTGATTTATTGGAAGCTAATGGCATTGAAATGCTGTTGTATGTGATCTTATTATTTAATATTTATATTTTAATATCTTGTAGGCTGTAAGTGCAAAGCTTCCCTGGTTGTAATAAAAGTATCCTCATGTGAGAGGATTTAGAGGTCATCTGTTCTCATTTCTTTCTTTGGTCAGACTGTAATGATGCCATATTGAACAAGCATAAAGCTACCTTATCTTTCTAGCTCCTCAAAGGACATTCAAATTCCAGCCAGGTGGTTTAAAATCTCTGTATGTTATTGAATCATTCACAAATTGAAAAATAACCTCTGAAAATTTTTAATGTTAAAATATCAGGTTAATTCACATGGCAGCTTGTTTTGTCAGTATTGATACTCTGAACAGAAAATGACCATTATGTCACATACTTTTTAAATTTGTATCCACTTGGGTTTTCTTGTGTCTTTTTTACCCACCTCCCTTGTACTTTTTGTATACATAGAAAATATAGTTTGTATATTTTGTACAATATATAAATATTATATTTATTTAAATTTGGTATACCTTGAAGTCCTTGTGGACAAGAAGTATCAACATTAAAAACGACTAATGTCGGGTATTTTCTTACACAGTATTGATAAATAGAATTTCCCATATCACAACATATTTAAAAGTTGATGGATACCTTATTCATTATTCAAGGTTCTCCAGAGAAACAGAAACAACAGGACTAATGATATATGTAGAAGATCTATTATAAACAATTGACTCTTGATTGTAGATACTGGTGAGTTCAAGATCTGCAGTATGATCTCACATATAAGTAGAACCTAATCAACAAAACCAACAAGCAAGAATATATAACCAGAGACATTGAAATTAAGAACAAACTGACAGTAACCAGTGGGGAGGTGGGAGAGGATATCGGGGGAATAGAAGAAAAGGTTGTCAAGGACCATGTATAAAGGGCAGAGGGACAAAGCCAAAGGGGGGTGGGATCGAGAGTGGGAGATGGGGATGTCCGGGGTGGGGAGAAATGGTGGGGGTGAAGTGGAGACAACTGTACTTGAACAATAATAATTTTTTTTAAAAAAAGATCTGTAATGTGGGTTCAAGAATGGGTTTAGAAAGAGCTTTCCAAAAATGTACCACTTTGGCATGCAGACTATTTTGAGTTGAAGATAACCAAAACCCAAAAATTTCAGGAAGATTTGTAGTACCCCCTTAACTGCCTAAAACAACCTGAATAAAATGGGACAGAGGGCCTGGTCCAGGAAGATGACTATCACCAGAAACGCAGAGGTGGGCTAGGTACATTGGGCTCCAGAAAGGCCAGCAGGAAGTTAGTTAAGCTCCTCTCTGTCCCATTATCTCTGTATGGAATGTCAGATATTTGTTTACCAAACATTCATTCTTCCTATCTTCCTGAGAATTGTCTCCCTTCCCTTTGAAGCTTCAGGCCCCTACCCCTTTCTGCTTAGCCTGGGATGGCATGTAAGTCTCAATTGCCTGACCATCTTTGGGCTTCCTGTGTCTATGTGAGGATACTGTACATAGCTACTTAAATTTGTTTTACTCCTATTAATCTTTCTTATGTCAACTTAATTATTAAACTACCCAAAAGAACCTAGAAAAATAGAGAAAACATTTTCCTTACCCTATACCTGCAGTCTGGAGGGGACCTAGGGGATCCTACAACACAAAGAAGTCTGTCTGAGGCAGTATGCCGGAGAACCCTTCTTCCTCCGGGAAAACCCTCTTTCTGTTCTATTTGGGCCTACAACTGATGGGATGGGGCCCACTTACATCATGGAGAGCAATCTTCTTCCTCCAAGTTTACCAATTTATATCTTTATCTAATTCAGCAACTCCCTCCAAGCTGCCACATAAAATTAATCATCACATATAAGATATGTAATGATAGATATAATATCTCAAATGTAATCTACTCTACTGTTGTCTCAGATGATACAGATTAAAATGTACATGTGATCTATAGTTTCTCAGTAGCAGCATTCTTTATGGTAACCTGGAAACACAATCCATAAGTCTAGACAATGCCATGGTACACAATCTAGTCACTCTTGCTACATTAACGCCAATTCAGATTTCAGATTGGCACTACTTCCTTACTCCAGCACTTAGTAAAATGCATCAGTATAGTTAGAACCCTTGGACAAATGGTATCCCTAGCAAGAACACTTTTTTAAAAAGATTTTGTTTATTTATTTTTATACAGAGGGAAGGGAGGGAGAACGAGAGGGAGAGAAACATCAATGTGTGGCTGCCTCTCGTGTGCCCCCTACTGAGGACCTGGCCCACAACCCAGGCATGTGCCCCAGACTGGGAATTGAACCGGGGACCCTATGATTCGCAGGCTGGCACTCAACCACTGAGTCACACCAGCCAGGGTGAAGAACACTTTTTAAATTAGTCAATAGGAAAAGTTATTATTTAATTTGCCAATTATCTCAAAATCACACTATTTAATAGGATTTATAAAGAATCTAAATAATCTTATTTGTTATTCTAAATTATCTCTGAAGTACTAGGGTACTAACATAACAGACCCTTTCCCTTTGCCTCTTTTTAACAAGAGTAGCAATGGAGAATAAGGCTGCCTACAATGGAGATGGAGGAGAGAAGTTCCCAGCACAACTGGGAAACTCCCTTAGAAAGTGGGCAAGTCTCAAAAAGGACTTAGTACACCATGTGCCAAGAGAATTTGGAGCTTAAAAGTCAGACTTGCCTCTTCAGATCTGTGAATGGCACAGAAATAGAAAGCCACTGAACTGTAAGGGAACCTATGATCTTAGACTGAGCTGCAGTTAATCCCTTAATGGATAAAGTAGATCATAGAGATCATATTAAGTCCTCTATAATCAAGTTGCAAGATGACAAAGAAATGGAACCTGAATAAAAACTGAGATTGAATGTAGATCCAGAATCAAATAAAATTAAAACAAATAAGCAATTTGTCTCATATATCTGAGTATAAAGGTAGAAATTCACTCTCATCATACAAATCTGTCTCTAATGTTGCAATTCAGTAGAATTAAAATAAGAAACTAAATGACCTTTTTTTTTTGGCTTAGCTATGGGTAAATAGGAAAGGAATATCAAGTTCCTGGACTTGTGCTAGTTGTTTTATTCATAATTATCACATTTAATATACATATAGAACTTTGGGATATCAATTAGTGTTTCTGTTTCACAAATAAAAATTTAAGCTTAGAGAGGATAATTTAAATGGTACACATTGTAAATGGCTGAAAAGTGACATGAACTGAGACCCGAATGCCTCTGATTCCCTTGATAAAATTCCACTGCCTCACTCCAAAGATTTTGCTCTGTCTTCTGCTGGGGTCTGGCCATGAATAAAGCTGAACTTTCATAGTGTGGCTTCACAAGATCTTTTTAAATTCTCCTTAAATATTAAGATTTTCCAAGCACTGACAACTCATACACTATGCCCAGGATTATGATTCCTCGCTGTCTGGCTGTCTACTTTTCAGGCCATTGCAGCTTTTCACTTTCTCCAAAATTTATGTCACACAAAATATCATCTGTAAATGAAGAAATCTAAAAGTCAATTCACAGAGACAGAAATAGGGAAGTTATTTTGGTGATCCTGGATTCGGTAACAGGCGCTTTTTTACAATGGGTATATTAAGATTGAGTTCATATACTATATAGCCTTTTGTTACTACCCAGAGTCCTAAATTTATTTTCATCATTTTTCCAGTGTCTTCGTTACTTTTGTGGAAGAGTAGGTTTTTCTAATTCTTTACTTTAGCATTCCAGAAATTTTGTTTCTGAAATGAACTATTTTAAACTTTTTTTCTATCTACTTGTCCTTATTAGATGAAACAAAAAGCATTCCAATAAGCTAACCACAAAACCTACTTTTTAATCACTAATCAACAAAATATTTAACTGCCCTAAGATAACCCTAGATATAATAGCACAAAATGTTGATAATAGTATAATTATACTATAATTACTTTGCAAGGCAATATGCATAAGTACAAATATCTTAGCAAATAAGATATATTAATAATATAGAATGCCAAACAAGAAAAAATTGAAAATCTCTGTATAGTTAATCCTTTTGAGTTTAGGTTTATAAAGTGTTTAAAACATACAATTTACAATTTGTGCAAATTGTATAATTTAACCACTTTATAAACCTAAGCTCAAAAGGAAATTTTACAAAGCAAAATTTATAATTTTGTCATCACCTCATTCTGATGTGTGCAGCAGTAAGCATTGAAAGAAGGCTGCCTTACTTAAACTATGTGGAGAGACAGCACAGCTTATCACGATCAATAAAACGAGAACTGAAAACTTGAAAGTGTAACCAAAACCTATAAAAGTTTTACTCTTGTACTGTCTGTGTAAATACTCCGAAGCTATTTATTAAGATCTGATTTTTGCAAAATTAAAACTTTTTAATGCAGCTGGGTTCACAAAAGATAATGGATTAAAAATGGAAAAGCTTTTTAATTGTTTTTGTCCACTATCAGCAGTCCCAAGATATTATACTCATGATATAATCAATTAAACCTTCACACTCTTAACTTTGAACATAAAACTATGTAGCATTAAATCTCCTAGTGCAGAAACTCTATAATTCACTCAAACATATTTCATTTTTTGCCTGAAATATAATGATTCCTGATTAACTAAAATTCAAAATACATATAAGAGAATATAAGTTAGCCATTGGTTATATATTGTAGTTCCCCTAGTCAAAGAAGCTAAGAAAATCAATAAATATAATTTGACCCCAGAATTCTAATTTAGAGTTACTCTGTGAGGGTTATTTCTCATTTTTAACAACACAGAAATGGAAAGCTAAGTTAATCAAAACAAAATTGCTCTAATGGTAATAAAATATATGTAAACCTAAAAAATATTCATTTTGACTACAGAGGAGACATTTAAATAATTTAACTGCTGTTAGTGAAATTAAAATAGGGCTATAATTACTCAGCTTTCCAGCATCCCTTTCTTTATGAAGAGAAAAAATGGCTGTGGTTTCTGCATCACAGACAGTTCTATACTGTCAAATTAAAAGACTAAAAATAGGTGCCAGCTGCAGGGAGAATGAATCTTGCAGCAAATTAACAAAACACAGGTGATACTTTTTCCATTCACTCTTTCTTATTAATGCAGTATCTTGCAAATATGTATTTAATTAGCTCTGTAAGGATATGCATGAGAAACATGCCAGTCTTAGGTGGAAGCTAGGAAACACCTAATATTTTTTCAGTTGTGAAATTCTTTTTCACTGGCTCTGTAGGAAGTACTAAACATAACTCTGAAATCAAGACTACAAAAATGTGGCCTAAAAGTTACCTGAGTAGTTTTCTTGCTCTTCACTGAATTACTGCAAATAATCTGGGAAACTATGAATATTAAGTCTAGAACTTAGATAAGAAAACAAAGGTAATGAGTTTTAATATAATTGTAGTGCTTTTCTAGAATATTTATAGATATGAGATGATTTTAGAAGAAAATCATTCAAGAATGAATCTTTTCACTATGCTCTATTACCACACCTATTCTTGTACTTAACATCATTAAAATGTTCATACTACCTAAAACAATCTATAGAGTCAATACAATTCCTATCAAAATACTAATGATGTGTATCCCAGAACTAGAACAAATATTCCAAAAATTTCAACAGAATCACAAAAGAGCCTGAATAGAAACAGTGATCTTGAGAAAAAAGAACAAGTAGGCAGGATCACAATACCTGATATAAAACTACAGTACAGGGCCATTCTAATCAAAACAGTTTGGTACTGGCATAAGAACAGACATATATGGAAGAGAGATCAATGGAAGAGAACAGAGAGCCCAGAAATAGATCCACACCTTTATAGTCAATTAATATTTGACAAAGGAGGCAAAAACATACAATAGGCTGAAGATAGTTTATTCAATAAATAATATTGAGAAAATTGGACAGATATGTACAGAAAAATGAAACTGGACCACCAACTTACATCACATACACACACAAAAAAATTCAAAATGGATTAAAGACTTAAAGATTAGACTCAAAACCATAAAAACCCTAAAAGAAAGCAGGGGCAGTAGAATCTCAGACATAGCTTGTAGCAATATTTTATCAGATATAGCTCCCTAACCAAAGAAAACAAAAGAAAAAATAAACAAATAAGACTATATCAAACTAAAAAGGTTCTGGACAGCAAAGAAAACTGTCAACAAAACAAAAAGACAGCCCACTGAATGGAAAAACATATTTGCTGATGCATCTGGTAAAGGGTTAATATTCAAAATTTATAATATTCAAGTAGACAAAGGACCTGAAAAAACATTTCTCCATAGGAGATGTACAGATGTCCAACAGACATATGGAAAAATCTTCAATGTGACTACTCATCACAAATGCAAAATAAAACCACAATGAGCTATGACCTCACACTTGTCAGAATAAATCCATAAACAAGTGCTGGCAAGGATGTGGAGAAAGGGGAATCCTTTTGCACTTTTGGTGGGAATGCAAACTCATGCAGCCACTTTGGAAAGCAGTATGAAATTACCTCAAAAAATTTAAAATGGAACTGTCTTATGATCCAGTGATTACACTTCTGGGAATTTATCTGAAGAAACCTAAAACAATAACTTGAAAGAATACATGTACCCTTATATTCATTGCAACATTATTTACAGGAACTAAGATTTGGAAGTAGCCCAAGTATCCATCAGTGGATAAGTAGAAAAAATAGCCTTGGAATATCTACAGAATGGAATACTACTTGGCCATAAAAAAGAAGAAAATTTTACCCTTTGCAATAACATGGATGGACTTGGAGAACATCATGTTAAGTGAAAGAAGCCAGTCAGAGAAAAAGAAATACCATATGATTTCACTCTTATGAGGTCTGCCCAGAAAGTATCCATCCATGTAATACGAAAAACTACAGACATTTCTTGAAGATGGTAAAGGATACAAGAAAGATTTCATATAGAACAATGACACCTCATTCCCCTTCAAAGTTAGGACCTTCTTGAGGAAATCTTGTTTATTGGTAGCGGTTTGAATCAAGTCATTAACAACTGCAGCACAATGTTCCTTCTGCTCTGGTAGCAGAAGCCATGGAATGAATTTTGCCACAACACATTTCACTCTGAGATCCTTGTCAAAATCTAGCACACAGTAGTTTCTGAAATCCCCAAATCAGCTTCTAGCTGTCAGTCACTGATCTCTATTGATTGCAGCCTGTACATTTTCAACATTATCAAGTGTTCTGTTTGTGCAGGCCTTCCAGAATGTGGATCACTTCTAACAGATTCTTGAACATCTTTGAAGTGTTTGTGCCACATTTTATTTGCATTGCACTCATTACATCATCCCTGAAAACCTTCTAAATCATTCAAATAGTTTCCATAGCAGAATGTTCCAGCTTAATGAAAAAATTGATGCAAATTAATTGCTCTACTTGTTCAGTCATTTTTCATGTATGGCCACACAGTACACATGCTCACTCAGCAGCTTCTACACCTCCCACTGACTAGTACAGTGAAGTCGCCATTATTCACATATGGGCATTCCAGTCCACTCTACTTGGCTGCCAGTTTACATTGATGTCACATAACCATTCTTGTTATATTAACAATGCTGGACTTTTGCCAGACAAACCTTGAATGTGAAATCTGATGAACAAACTGAATTAACAAGAAAAATAGAGAGACTTATAAATAGAAAACAGGATGGCAGCTCTTGTGGAGGGGTTGGGGGGTGGAGGGATTGAGCAAAAAGAAAAATTATTCATGGACAAGGACAACAGTGTGTTGATTGTGGTGGTTGCCGGGAGGGGTGTCATGGATATGGAAGAGGGTTAGGAGGAATAAATAGTAATAGTAATAGGAGGAATAAAAAAACCACAATAAAAGTGAACTATTTAAAAAAAGCAGGAGCTCCGAAGTTGTAACACCCTTATGTCAAAAATTCATAACCTACAACCCCCATATAAACACACATTTCCTAGCAGCACACATAACTAGATTCATGACTCATTTTGCTATCCCCACTGGGAATGGAGACTGACTCTGATCTACTGTGCTGGTGTCTGGCTCCTACCTCCTGTTAGCTTTTCTCCCTGGTGATCTACCCTCTGCTCTCCTCCCTCCCACCAAACACTGGCTGAGGACCTCTGTGATGTGGTTACTCAGAATAAACAGACTATAGCCCTTTCACTTGTAATAGCACATACATTCTTTTCTTTTCCCAATATCTTCTCTCTTTTTTCTTTTTTGAGAAATATACTCCTTTCTTTGATACATATCTCCATCGCCTCTAGTCCAACTTTGTAAGTCCAGTGGTGGCTTCCAATTATTACATTTATCTGTGACCCAGCCACAGAGTTCCTATATGACCCATGCAGACGTAATCATAAGTACACTCTCCTTAAGCCTACAGTATCCATCCAGCAGGTGAACACTTTCCTATGTTGCTGCAGAGCCATCCCCCAAGGATTTTGTTAGTTTTGATATTAGTGTTTTATGTTCATGTGTGCTTTGTAGTCTGATAATAATTCCATGGGGATCACACAGGTTAAAAAGCTATGAGGGGTTAGATCAGAAATAGCCAGCCAACACAGTTCTATTTTGTGTAGCTTAGTGTCTAGGCCACTGTTAAAAGGAAAGAGAAGAGATGCTACTGGTATGAGTCCCTGAAGTTTTTTGAGATGTGTGGAGCCAACCTTCCTGAGGCTTGGTTCCCTAGCTCTTTTTTTCCTTCTTTCCTTTCCTTTCCTTTCCTTTCCTTTCCTTTCCTTTCCTTTCCTTTCCTTTCCTTTCCTTTCCTTTCCTTTCCTTTCCTTTCCTTTCCTTTCCTTTCCTTTCCTTTCCTTTCCTTTCCTTTCCTTTCCTTTCCTTTCCTTCTTTCCTTGCTTCTCCTCCCCTCCCCTCCCCTCCCCTCCTTTCCTTTCTTTTCCTTTCCTTTCCTTTCTTTTCTTTTCCTTTCCTTTCTTTTCTTTTCCTTTCTTTTCTTTTCCTTTTTTTGTGATCCTCACCCGAAGATATGTTTATTGATTTTAGAGAGAAAGGAAGAAAGAGAGAGAAATATTGACATGAGAAAGAAACATCAATGACTGCCTCCCACATGTGCCCTGGTCAGGATCAAATCTGTGACCTAGGTGAGTGCCCACAACTTTTTTGGTGTACAGGATGGTGTTCCAACCAACTGAACCACCTGGTCAAGGTCTTTAGCTCTTTTTATATTTTGTGAAATGAATAATTTTTATTTTTATCTAAGTTAATTTTTATCAGCATTACTAAGTTCTTTAGAAACCATATGCCTGGGACTACTTGGTTTGTGTAAATACATGGAATAGCCACCTGTGTTACTCCAGCAGTGACAGCAATATAATATTCCAATTAAAGTCAAGTTGATTATTCCCATCATTCACTGCTGCTAACACCAAGTATTGTTCTCTTTCAAGTATCAAAATTAGTTTATTTAAATCCTTTGTATTAGGGTAATATATAAATATTTAACCTCATATTACAAAATCATTCAACTTATGTTTACCCTCAACTAAAGACTCTCTTCCTCAATCAGATAAAAAACCCATTATCAATCACCACCAATTCCTCACATAGTTGCATAATGAGGTTTACTATGTGGCCAACTTAAATTATAAAACAGGATCACTAATTTTATACAAATAAGTCCACAATCTTTTACATTTTTTACTATTTAATTTAAAATAAACTATCTTTCCAATCATCTTAGGCACCAGCTAAAACTATGTTGACTCAGTCACTTTTCACAATAAAGTACAAAATGAGTGAGTTAAAATATAAGCATATGTCTTTGAGTTTTTCAACAACTTTTGCTTAAAGTTTTCACAGCCATCAAGAATTTTAAAAATTCTTTTGTAGAATGTTTATAACTTAAGATAAACTACACTGCTAACATCTTTGCAAGAAAGAACTTTTATGGACAGTCTGATTGCATTCCCATGAGGATAAATTAATAAACAAGTAATCTCAGTTTCATTTTGTCATTTAATTGTCTCCATGTAACACCAGCACTATAAAAGACTTCATAGAATAAGTGGAATTGGAATTGAGATTTGACAGATTGGTAGACTTTTGCTGGATATGCTCTAGGAATTGTAGGTGAGTTTGGTTACAATAGGCTGATTGGTTGTGCTATTGAAGACATAAAGCTAACAAGATGAGCAAAATTTAAATTTGGAGGCATCTGCATATGTCAATCATTCTATCAGTCACTCTAAATCTATGTTCAAACCATATCTACTGAGGATGTACCCTGTGCTAGGTGCTGTGGTTAGCTCTATCATGCAAACTTACAATTAGTTCATAGCTGTTAGAATGACAAGTACCTATGGTGTAACGAGGAACACTGAGGACTGGGAGAATTTCCTAGAGAAACTAAGATTAGCACCGAAAAATAACAACCATTAACCAGATAAAGGAGAGCAAAGATTGAAGTAGGAGAAATATATTAAGTGCCAGGAAGGGGGCAAAAGAACATAACCAGAGATAATATGATATACAGAAAATTGCAAGTAGTTCTCTAAACTTAAAGTTTATAATATGGATATTAAAAATTCAGGAGCTATATTTGGAAATTGAATCGTTGTACCCCACTATTAATAGAAAAAAAGAACTAAAATATCACTTAGTTCATGTTATTTTATTCTTACAAAGTTAGAAATACTTTTGTACATTTTCTTTATGTAATTAATTTGCTTAGGAAAAATTTCTTCATGATATTCTTCAGCCCAATTTGTAACCACAGTATCAAAAAGAGTTAATTGGCTTAGTTTGGATGGTGAATTCCATGAGGATCTATTGTTTATCTGTTTCATTCACTAACATATCTCAAGATGTTAGAGATAAAATCTCAATGTCCTAGAACAGTACCTGTCACAGAGTTCTCAGAACAGTTTTCATTTAACATTGGTTAAATGAAATTAGTGATATAATAATATATTCTCAGAAAGGTAATGTGTTTATTTCAGTTAAGTGCATTGAAAGGAAAGAAAACCAGTTAAAAGTATGAGACATTGATGAAATAAATTGAATAAGACACAAATATTGGAAAGGTATTCCATGCTCATAGATTAGAGGAATGGATATTGTTAAAATGTCTTAAATTACCCAAAGCAATCTATAGATTAAATGCAATACTATCAAAATACCAATAGCATATTTCCCAGAACTAGAACAAATAATCCAAAAATGTATATATAACCACAAAAGGCTCCAAATAGTCACAGGAATCTTGAGAAAGAAGAACAAAATTAGAGGTACAACACTACCCAATTATCACACTACACTGCAAGGCAATAGTTATCAAAGCAGCATGGTACTGGCATAAAAATAGACACATAGATCAATGGAACAGAATAGAGACCCTAAAAATAAACTCACACAAGCATAGTCAACTAATTTAAAACAGAGGAGTCAAGAATATACAATGGAGAAAGGACAATCTCTTCGATAAAAGTGTTGGGCAAACTAAATAGCCTCCTAGAAAAATACCACTATACACCGTACACAAAAAATAACTTAAAATGGATTTAAAGCCTGATAGAAGACCTGAGACCATAAAGCTCTGAGAAGAAAGTACAGGATGTAAACTCCTTCACCTCAATCTTGGCAATTATTTCTTGTACCTGACCCCAAAGGCAAGGGAAAGAAAACCAAATATAAAAGATGTAACTATGTCACACTAAAAAGCTTCTACACAATGAATAAGGCCACAAATAAGGTGAAAAGACAATGTGCTGACTGGGAGAACATATTTGTAAATCATATATTTGACAAGGGGCTTATATCTAATATATACACAAAGAACTCATACAAAATTGATAATAAGAAAAAACAATGGCTAAAGAATTAGCAGAGGATCTCAACAGACATTTTTCAAAAAAAAGACATACACATGACTAACAGGCAGATGAAAATACGCTCCTTACTATCAGAGAAATGCAGTAAAAATTGAAATAGGTATCACCTCTCCCTGTCAGAATGATTATTGTGAAAAAGACAAAAATAACAATTGTTGGCGAGTATATGTAGAAAAGGGAACAGATGTGTACTGTTGGTGGGAATGTACATTGATGCAGCCACTATGGAGTTTCCTCAAAAAAATTAAAAACAGAACTATCATGTCATCCAGCAATTCCACAATTATACTTCTGGTATTTATCCCCCCCAAACAAAACAAAACAAAACAAAACACACACACACAAAAAAAAAAAAAAAAACATGAATTCAAATATATGTTTGTATTCCCATGTTTATTGCTGCATTGTTTACAATACGAAAATATGAAAACAACCAAAGTGTCCATTCATGGATGAGTTGATGACAAAGATGTGAGATAGATAGAATATATATAGTAGAATGTGTGTGTGTGTGTGTGTGTGTGAGGTCTGTCTGGGAAAAGTCCAGCTATTCTTAATATAATGAGAATGGTTTGCACAACATCAATGAGACCTGGAAGCCAAGGAGAGTGCACTGAAATACACATGCTTGAACAATGATGATTTCACTGTACTAGTCAGCAGGGGTGGTAAATGCCACTGAGTGAACATGTGTACTGTGTGGCTGTCGCATTTTAAATGACTGAGTGAGTAGAGCAACAAATCTTCATTAAATTTTGCATTAATCTTGAACATTCCTCTGTGGAGACTATTTGGATGAGTCAGAAGGGTTTCAGGGGTGATGCAATGAGTGCAGCACAAATAAAAGTTTGGTAATGCTTCAAAGATGGTCGAGAATCTGATGAAAGTGATCCATATTCTGGGATACATGCAACAAGCAGGACACCTGACAATGTTGAATGTGTATGGGAGACAATGAGAGAAATGTGTGAAGTCCCAAGGTGCCTATTTTGAAAGGGACTGAGGCATCATTGTCCTGTGTACAATGTTTCTTGTATCTTCTTCAATAAATGTCTATTTTTCATATTATGTGGCTGGATACTTTCTGGAAAGACCTCGTGTGTGTGTGTGTGTATTTAGCCAGAAAAAAGAGAATGCAATTTTGCCATTTGCAGTGGCACAGCTAGAACTTCAGTGTATTTGATAAGTGAAATAAGTCAGACAGAAAAAGACAAATACCATATGATTTTACTTATACCCGGAATCTAAAAACCAGATTCACAGATATAAAGTAATAGATTGGTGGTTAGCAGAGGAAAGAGTAGTTGGGGCGGTTGTTAAATGGGTGAAAATGGTCAAGAGTTACAAACTTGTAGTTCCGAAATAAATGTCAAAGAGGTAGGACATACAGAATGGGGACTATAGTCAACAATATTGTATTAACTCTGTATGGTGATAGATGGTAAGTAGACTTATTGAGGTAATCATTTCACAATGCTCCCAAATGTCAAATCATTATGTTACACACCCAAAACAAATATAACATTCTATGTCAATTAAAAAAAGAAAAGAGAATACAGCAAATTTTAAGGAGCATCCCATCATTGATTTTCTAAGTTAAGAGGTTCATAGGATTGAACTCCATGGAAGAATAATGAAGGGATTTTTTTCCTGCCCCCCAGCATTTACTTTTTGGAAAATGTTCCCAGAGAGCAAAACTCCTTCCTACTCCAATTGTTTCATATTGTCTCAGAAAGACTTCTCACAGAAACACTGAATAAAAATCTGGATTACGTAAGATCTCGGCCAGCTCTCAGATTTGAGCATATTTAAATTAGTCAAATGCTCACTCTAAAAAGCACTGACGTGGGAGTATTTGAGTTCTGATGCATTTGGGATGAACACTAATCAGCTGCTATCCTGCTGCTACTAGTTTTTGCTTTTCCTATGAGCTCCAGCTTAAATTTTATAAAAATGTATATTTCAAAATTCTTCAGCTATTTTAATAGTCTGATACCCAGCCTTTTAAAACTCCAAGAGTGGGGTAGATAAAACAACAATTTTTCAATATCTGTTTCTGAATAATTGAATTCATCACATTTATGAAGGGTGGTAGAGCTGTACAACTTGGGCTGTTGCCAAACCACTGAGGCCCTTGCCACAGTGCAAACTGTTCCAAAAAATGGAATAAACACATTCAAGACTAAACCTTCTGGAAGAATGAAGGGCCACAATACAGGAAGCACACTTTACTGTAGCAAGTGCCTGTGCTTCACAAGGAAACCCATTCCTGCAGTTCTTGGCCTCTCTTCCTTAGTTAATAAGAACACTTTGAGCATGTATTATGGGTAAAGTACTATTCATTTTCTCTTTCTCAAATACAGAAAAAATTCTTTGACAAGTAACATACATCAATCAAGGGACAATTTTTTGAAGCCTTGTTTTGATAACTATTGTTTCCTATTTATTTCCTAAATCAATCAATAAAGTCTAATCTATCCTTGCCTCAATTGGACCTATTATTATCATTTATACTTTGTTTCAGACATGCAAAACTATAGTAATACAACAATGACTTTGAAAATTCTTGGATGCAAGAATTTATACCTCATCCACTGTGTCTGGACATCCCCATGTAAGTAAATTGACATTCACCAAGTACCTACTATTTGCCCCAAACTGTGAAAGGACATTTAATGATGGATGCGTAACTGCTAACTGCATATTTCTGCATTTCACAGGTAAAATAAGACAGGATAAAGCTAAGTTAAAATAAGGTGGGATGTCAAACAAACATCTCCATTTGAACTGAGGGGCAATGTTATGTAATAGCTATAGTAGACTGACCTTGAATGATGGTTCTTATACTCACTGGCTTTGTGTTTTGAGGCAAGTTTTTTAAATCTCTGCAAGTCTCAAAATCTCGGTTTCCTCAGATGCAAATTGGTGGTAGTAATAATAAAAAGATAGATAATCCATTAGCCTGCTTAGAACATTGCTAAAGCATAGGATGGGATTAATAAATGCTTGCTATTGTTATTAAGGTTATTCTCACTGAAAAACTCCACAATTCATATCATTGCACTTCACTCAAAATACGTAACAAAAATATTTTGTGGGAAAAAGTCCAATCCTGTTTGGAAAGATGTATTTATCTGTTATAAAATTCACAATTTAAAATAGGTAAATAAGCCAATTGCTCAGAAGAACAATTCATTTTGGTGGTAAGATCATATGGTAATTTCTTCTAGAACCCCTAATTTTAAAAAGCCATTGTATGATGAAATAAATAGCACTCTTCACAACAGCTACATAATAAGCATAATGACAATTTCAATTCTCAATATAGGCTAATGGAATCATACCAGAGCCAATTCAGAAGAGCAATTCATGAGAAACAATTTTGCAAAGGGGTCCTGTTAGGTTGCAAACTCAGGAACCTCCCAGGTAAAATCTGAAACTGGCTTCCTGTAAACAGAGATACCATAGAAAAAGGGAGGGCACTCTAGATTAGAAGGTGACAGATTAACAAGAAGGAGAACTGACATATAAAACTTGTCTTGGGTGTCTGGCTGCAAAATGAGTAGATCTCTGCACTCCTCTGCCAGCCAGAATCTTAGAAGTGTACATAGAAGCCTTAATTGGTTTTAGTTGTATATTCAGTCCAGATGGTCTCAACAACACTGTACTGTTTCATAGCTATGTCCTTGAAACAGCTCTTAGTGGGGAAAATGACAGGAAAATATATACATTCTAAGGACAGCAGAGTGAGTGAGAAGCCTCCAGTTGCCCAGATTCAGCTGGTGTGTCAACCAGGGAGGGGGAATATCCTATTCATGACTTACTCCAACAAATGTTAATGAACTACATTATCTGTTTCTGCTGTTTTAGCTACTTCTAGGAATATAATCTCTATTATTTGTAAAAGAAGGTAGACTATTTGATACATAGCAATCCTCTTTGAATATTCATCCCATCAAATACTATTTTGAAAAATGAATGACAGAACTTGAGATTGCATTCTTGGTAAATGAAGCCTGCAGGGCAGCTAGTCCATGTTGACATTTGAGCATAAATATCTTCCTTGTCAAACAAAATTTCAAGTTAAAATCATTTTATAAAAACTGAGATGTCTAATAGAGGCAGTCACCTAAAACAAGGCCATCCTCTCTTTACTCTCTACTTACGTTGTCAAGTATTTTCTTCAGATAAGTATATTAAATATAGCCTAGTGCACGGGCAGATTAGAGTCAAATGTCCATGATTTTACTCCGTAAACAAAGAAATGCCTCAAGTAAAATATACTTAGCACTGCATTCATAAAATGCTTAGTTTTGAGCAAAATAACTTCTAGATAGACTACTTATGAAAGACAACCAAATGAAGTAATTTATTTTATATCTTTGTCTTTCACAAACCTGTTGAAAGACGGGAAACGTCTATCACGGGTAATTGGCTCTGTCTTAGAATCAGCGCTGTGGTTTCCTAGAAAAACATTGGGAAGCAGGGTAAATTGTTTCAGAACAAATCAAATGCAAGCTGACAAAGTTATAATAGATACTACCTATTATTCAAAAAGTGGTGTCAGATTTTTAAAAAATACATTTTGAAGAAAGGAAAAGAAAGCATACCTTTTTATCCCTTTGAAAACTTAATTCTGCATCAGAAAACTATTGCTACCAGTTGTGATTATTGTCTGACCACTGAGGTTTGGCTTTCCATGAGCAGTAAATGGGTCTGTAACCATAAATGTAGCCCACCCAACAATCACTGATGGTCACAGAGGCAGAAGCTTAGAAAACTACACAAATATCTTTTTTTCCCACAAAGTGATAAAGAATGCAACAAGAGTAAAAGTTTACCTAAAGCCTGCCTGAGGTTTAGGTAAATATCCTGAATATTCCAGATTAGACGAGTGCCAGACAAACAGTACAATTAATTTGGAATTGGTAACCAAATAATCGTTCTGTACTTTACTTGGAACAGAGGGTTAATAAATATAAAATAGTTAAAGATGATATACAAGATTCTTTAGTAGCCTTGGATAGGGGGAGGAAGGAAAGAGTTAATTTTCTTTACATGTTTTTATTCAAATATTTTATGATCAAAATGAGAAGAATTAATGGGACCCATTGGAAAATTACATAGAGTTTACAAAATTTAGAACTCCTTGATCAACTTTTGTGGAACTAGGAAGAATGAGTCTTCATGATGTAATTAAAAACATAAAATTCTACACTGTCAACCCTTAGCTCCCCCTTAATACCAAACTGAAACCCTTTAATCTTATTACTCAATAAGTTTTTTTTACTAGCTAACATCTTTGAACTCTCTGATTAGGCCATAAGCCCTAAAGATTATAAGTTCTCATATTTTTTTATTTTATTTTTACATGACACTCTTAAGCTCATTAAAATTGTTTGGCCAAATAATCAGTGGAATCTTACAAGGCAGACTGTGTCTTGCTTACTGTTTCATCTCCAGGACACTGGGCAGGGTGTCCCTCTCCATATATCTATTGTTTTTGGAAGCTTTTGAAATTAAAAATTATTTCAGTTTATCTGACAGAGTGAAAATAAATCTCACTCTGAAGACATCCAAGTGGAGTCTTACATGATTTTTGCCAAAAGTACTAATGACTAGAGATTGAATATTAATTCATTTTAATAATTTTCCCTATCTTCTCTAGTTCCTTCAATTTGTTTTAATAACGCTGTGACATAAAAATAATCAGGCTTAAAGTGAGGGGAAAAGATGATCTTTTCTTTTCTAACTCAATCCAGAAAATGCATTTTAAATTGGCAATGAGCAATAATGCATAGAATGGTTAACTACATATAATCTATAAAGTTGTCTCTCTAAATCAATATGTAGTAATATTTCCCTTACGTGTATCCCATATAACATTGTACAATACCACCAAGTAATAATAAAAAATGAGCTTGCTGAGAAGCTTTCTAATAATAATAATATTCATGTTTTTCTGAATGTGTGCCTTGTAGAGAAGCAATACTTTCATCTCTGCCCAAAGCAGAACACTTTCAAACCTGACACCAATCCCGGTACTCAGAAACTCATAAGTGATTATCTCAGCCATGGGCTACATAAAATAAATTAAATTTTAAAGATCATAAAAATAAAACCATTTGTCTAAACATATGGCATGTTTATTGGCAGTGTGGAAGCTCATCATAAGAGAGACCGTATCTACTTTGTCAGGAAACAGAACAAAATATTTCCTCTCATGTATACCACAGAGCTCAATAGCAGTTTCATTAAGGTTTATGGTGAATATACCCATTGACATACTTATTATCACTAACAGTATAGAAATAAAAACCTAAAACCATAAACACAGAAAACAAATAAGTAAATAAATAAATAAATAAACAAATAAATAAATAAATAAATATTTAGGGGAGATCCAATCCTCAAATGGATGCTCTTACCCTAGCAGGAAAAAAAATGGACCATCCTGGTTATTACTAGGTTGGATAAAGACTAGATTAAATGGTACCAGGCATTTAGCCACAAAACACCTGTACATCCTCCTATTAATTTTTTTATTGCTGTTCAATTACAGTTTTCCCCATTTTCCCCCATTACTCTCCCCTGCCCTACCCACCTCCTACTTCCCACATTCAATCCACCCCATTGTCTTTGTCCCTGGGGCCTTCATACATATTCCTTCACTTGACCCTTCTCCTTCTTTCCCCATTATCCCCCTCCCCCTCCCTTCTGGTCACTGTCAGTTTGTTCTTTATTTCCATGGCTTTGGGTCTATTTTGCTCACTT